>JAEMWC010002190.1:0-37500 GCA_016490735.1 Pachyseris speciosa | reverse complement strand
CGATTCGTCGTTGACACTAGAGGCGAAATCACGCCTTTCGATTGGTATAATGCGAGAATATCAGTAGATTTCAAAGTCAGTAAGACAGATGGAGGAAATGTTGCTGGAAATGATCATAATGTAATCGTAAATAGGAGTTCTTCATTAATAAAAAATTTTGATGTTAAAATGAATGATCAAAAGGTTTATGATTTTAATTACGCAAACCATTGTGTTAATATAAAAAACCTCTTAGACTACAGTCTATCATATGCTCAAAACACAGCAACAAATGAATTCTTTTACCTTGACAATATTAGGCATGCTGAGGAACGAGATCATCAAGCTAATTACAATAAAGGTTTTTCTGCAAGAAAAGCACTTCTTGGTGCATCGGCAACAGTAAATACTGAAATCCCCTTGAACAGATATTCATTTTTTAGAGTCTCAGAGATGAAGTACTACCAAATAAAAGGCTTGAGATACATTTTGAAATTGAGAGTGACGACAACTTAATTTGGCAGGCTGCAGATTATTGTAGAATTGTTTGAATAATAATATTTCTTTAATTCTTCAATTATTTGATTAAATATGTTTAACGATCCATAAAATTATGTAACATATATTATATACAAGAAAAGACAAGTTTTCATTCTCATGGAGTAAGTTTAAGCGACGGACAAAGAAAACGGCTTGCTAAAGATTATGCAAACAATTCTGCGATAACTATTCGTCTATCAAAAAGCGAATTGAATGGACCTGATCAATTAATGTTAACAAAGACACAGAAAAAATCAGAAAAGCAATGAAAAATAGACCAGGTTCTGATATTTAAATATCGAAAGCACAGATAAGAAAAGCTGTTAAACAGGGTGGAGCATTATGGTATAGTATCATACCGCTTGCAAGAATGGCTCTTCCACCAATAGGTAAAACACTCGGTTTGTTTTTTGGAACATGCAAAAAATCAAATTGGTATGGAGGTAAAAAAAAAGGCGTCAAAAACAAACAAACAAACAAACAAACAAACACAGAAAGCGGACTTCTGCTCGGAAAAAATAGCCCATTCAACGGAATCTCACTTCTAGGAGCAATTCTGTAAAATTCATCAACAAACCATTGTCAAACTTTGATTTATTAGACTGGGTAAAACAACTTGAAATAAAACACTTCAGAGGTATTTACAGCAGAGATAATTTACCAATTAAAATAAGGAAATAATGTGGAATAATTAATTTGGATGATTCAGTAGGAAAAGGAAGTCATTGGGTATGTTATAGGAATATTGATAAATTCTGTGAGTGCTTTGATTCTTTGGGATTAGTGATGCCTGAAGAGGTAAGAAAATATTTATCAACAAGTGGAAAGCAAATCATATATTCAGGTGACGAGATACAAGAAAGAGATAGTGTTTTATGTGGTTATTGGTGTCTTATATGTTGGAGAGACAGAAAGAGAAATCTATTTTAGAAACTATTCATAATGCAAAATTCAGTTTCAGAGATCAAAGTATAAACAATAGATTCATAATAAACTTCTTCAAAAATATCTAGTCATATTATATAATGGTTAAATCATATTGTGTTAAACAAAAGAAACAAAGTGAATGTGTTGAACCATTTGGTTATAAAAAAGCTAAAAATGGAGACTAATGTTTTTCTGTACTTGTGCTGAATGTGGTATTACTAAAACAAAATTCGTAAAATAGAAACAGGGAAACTAGATCAGCCCCGATAGAAAGGGCGGGGCATACGAAGTACTTTGGCTGAAACTGGTTTACATCTTGTTCTTCATCATGGAAATGGAAGATATTAGGCTAGTGAGGCAATGAGAAACCCTAAATTACAGAAGAAACCAATAGATTATGCTTTTTTAAAAGCAATCCCACTCATTCAAAAAACGGGCTCCGAAATGTTGGATCAATTATCAACCAAAGTAAGACCTAATCTTAAGTACAAGACAGACAGAAAAAAACCTTTATGAAAGCGGTTTCCCCATTCCTTTTCGATTTGTTCACTGGAAAAAAGCATGGGATGTAGTTTCTAATCCAAATTTGTTCAAACCGAATGAAATATCAGCTAAAGAAGGCAGAGCCATAGATGCTGAATATAAAATAAAGGTGGAAGCCGGTCTTATGGTTCTTGGATTAAATGGAAAGGTTACGGAAAAGGTATTGATATTCATAAGGCTATTGGAAAATTACCACTGCCAAAAGCTGGGTTTACTCCAAGCAAATACAAATATCTGGGTCCTTACAACCCCCTTGATAAGTAGTTAAGGTATGACCCCAACACTGATGAAGTATTAGAATGGTATGTTCAACCGACATGGGTCATGGGTAAAAACAAAGGTGATTGTGACAGAAATATGGTAAAATCACTGGATATGAATCCTTATGGTGAAATGCCGAAGTGGGATCAAACAGCTCGAGTTTTAATTCATAAAAAACAGAAACTCGGACTTGGTGTTTCAAAAAACGGAAAAAGCCGTCGAGTGAAGAAATAAGTTGGCAACAACAATGGGCAGATGAACTGCATAAACCAATAAAGGGTAACTGTACTCGACGGCGTGTTATTGCAAATCACATTGATGAAATATGGACTGCAGTCGAAATGCAACAATTCACCAAATGGAATAAAGGATATAGATGTCTTCTCATGGTTTTGGATATTTTCAGTAAATACAGTTAGATTGTACCGCTAAAACATAAAAAAGGTGAGACTGTCAGAGAAAAATTCAAAACCATCTTCAAAGAAGGAATAAAACCAGAATATTTATGGACTGATAAAGGATCAGAGTTCTAAAACAAAAATGGGAAAGAACTCTTGGAAAAACATAACATAACATAACATAACATAACATAACACTGTATTCAACAGAAAATGAGGAAAAATCTAGTGTGATTGAAAGATGGAACCGAACAATCAAAAACAAAATGTGGAAACAGTTCACTGTTCAAGGTAATACAACGTATTTGGACATGTTGCCAAAACTTGTTGAGCAATACAAACTGGACTGAAGAGTTATTCACAATTGATAAAATTTGATACACTAAGCCAGTCACTTACAAAATAAGGGATTTCAATGATGAAGAGATACAAGGGAATTTTTATGAACCTGAATTATTGAAAGCTACACAAGATGTTATCAGAATTGATAAAGTCATTCGGAGAGATTATAAGAAAAAACAAACTTTGGTTAAATGGAAGGGATATCGTGATGATTTCAATAGTTGGATACCTCTAAGAGATGTTAAAAATATATAAGAGCATTAAAAAATAAAACTTTTTATCTAAACATATTATATGAGTTCGGAAAGTCAATTTCTTGGTTCTCAAGATTCTTGGAGTTCAGAAGGATCATCTCTTTGTTCATTGAAAGATTTTATCACTGATACGATTGAATATATCACAGGATCATCTCAATCACAATACAGATTTGAGGGTAAATTGTCTAGTAAATATTATAATAGGAAAAGGATTAATTCATTTACTTGGTTTAAAGTATTGTCTTATATGAAAAATTCTCAATTTGATCGTTTGTATTGTAAATTGTGTGACAAAACATTTTTGAGAATTGATCTGCTGAACACATTTTTCCATCAGCACAAAACTAATTACAAAATAAAGGCAAACGTTTTGAAAAAACAAAAACAAAAACAAAAACAAAGCATATATAAACATAAGATATTATATTAAGTTATAGATGAGTTTGAAGAGTAAATTATATATTAACTCAGAATTAAATCTTTCAGTTAACTGTTATTATGACCAAAAAAAATAAAATATCTGGTTTCAGGCCAAAAAATTCTCGGATATCAAAATTCAAACAAAGCTATTTCAGATCATGTACCTAAAAAGTATAAAAAAGTTGGTAAGGAATCGTTACCCCACCCCCCCCCCCCTCCTCAGCTGAAGCTATTTCTATCTCAGAACATGGTTTTTATGAGTTTCTTTTCAAATCTAAATTACCATTAGCAGAAAAATTCAAAGATTGGGTTTTTTCTGTTATTCTTCTTTCCATGAGAAAATATGGTCAGTACAAATTTTTTTATTGATTATATTAGAAGGTTTTATCCGCAAGCCATAATTTCGGCGTCACTTGGAGAAAACCAGGACAGTCCTGAAAAAAGAATAAAATCTTGGAAAAAAGGATATCAAAAAGGTTCTTCAGATATTATAATCCAAAAATTTCAGAGAGTTTATCGCCGCCTTTGTATTGAGTTTAAATCACCAACCAATAATTACAAAATATCGGAATCACGATTGGAAATGTAACAAATATACAAATGTAATGGTTATAAGTTCAAAATTTCTAATGCTTATGATGAAATTACACGTTTAATCACGAAATATTTTCAAGGTGCGAAAGTACCTTGCAAGTACTGTTTGTACAATTTTTTTTTTCAAAAATCAAAGTTCATACAGAAATCACATTATTGGTTTTCATAATTTGGAAGACCCGTATTTTGATTAATGATATTGACGATAGACACTATCACTATTGTGACTGTGTAATTGTAACCTTACAAATATCACAAAAATATTTTTTTTCTTCCAATCAATAAATTTCTATTTTTACCTGTTCTTGATGATTAATAAAATTATCAGGAACATCTTCTTTATTGACAAATTTAAAAGTATATTGTTTTCCATCTATCTTGCTGAAGCCTGTTTTACAATTGTTTAGTCCTTTACAAACCATTTTTATTAAACTAACATTAATTCCAATTTTTTGGTGACAAGCATACATCCTTCTGAAATATAACTCAAGCATACATACTTCTGAAATATAACTCTTCTTTTGTTCCAAATTAATTGATTTTACACATCTGCGATAAGCATTATTTTTAGCACAAAAACTACAGTCTGGTTTTTTAGCCGATCTTTTATTATTTTCTTTTTGTGTGACTATTTCCAAATTTTCGTATCAATTATTGCTATTGTTAGAGTCTCATAATTAATAACCATATCATCAGGTATTATTTCTCCTTTTACACATTCAATAACAAATCTGTGGACATAGTATCCTCTTTGATATTTTGATCCTTGTTTACGAACATTGATTCTGTAACAGCCATGACAAGGTTTTTTTTCCACACCTAGGAATTTTGAATTGAAGCAGGATACATACTATATATTTAAAAGTTAAAAGTTTTACAAACTCGGAGCTAAAAGTTAAAACTTATGAAATATTTCGTCCGTTTTTTTCAACCGGAATTCATCAGTCAATGATATGAATGTTAAAAAGATGAATTTTAAAAAGGGGTTTTAACGCCTCTTGGGGGTTAGAATTGTGTCATAGATAGCTGCTAATTCGTAACCATTGTCTCTGTTTAACGCCGGTTTCGTAAGTTTAATTTGAATAGCTTCTTTTATCCTGCGTTTGAAGGTGTTACCTTCGGTTGATAGTACTTTTGGTAATGGTAATGGTAATGGATTTATATACCGCACATATCACATAGTTTCATGGCGGTTTACAATTCTTCTCTAGGGTGAGATCGGACGTCAGCCTGTAAAGGCGCCTCTGGCAGCCGCTATCAGTCCATTTATGACTGAATGAATGTCAAGACAGATGAAAGGTAGACCACCACACCGGGAACTACGTCCCCTACTCTTTTCGAACAGTGTGTGGGTTCTTTAACGTCCCACAGATTATTAGGAACAAGTGTTGTGAGACGGGACCTACGGTTTATCGTCCTTATCCGAGAAGACTAGAAAGTCTAACCGTTTGCAGATGTAATTACAAAGGCAGCACTTTCTCCTCAATTATTTAAAGACCCTGAGTGTTGGTCCGGCCGGGGTTTGAACCCGCGACCTCCCGCACAGTAGTCCGGTGCTCTACCACTGAGCTAACCGAGCTAACCGGCAGCGAATCAGCGAACTTTTGTCTTATTTGGGTCCACCGAGTGGCCCTCCAGGCGACAATGCTCGTGAATAGCTGATGAACTTCTTGATTGGTGTTCTTTCACTCTGATTTCCAGAGAGCGGGCCGTTTCGTTAACGTACTCCTTGTTACACTTCTCACAATGGATCTGGTACACAGTACCGCATTTCTTGAGATTGACAGTTGTGTCCTTGACACGTACCAATTGTGATTTAAAATTCATCTTTTTAACATTCATATCATTGACTGATGAAGTCCGGTTGAAAAAAACGGACGAAATATTTCATAAGTTTTAACTTTTAGCTCCGAGTTTGTAAAACTTTTAACTTTTATTATGTTTCCGGAGCAGGAAACAAATGTTTTTGATTGTACTATATATTTGTTAAACATAATAAATTTCATTTTCCACATTGACTATTTGACAAGTCATAATATATGTAAATCACAAATGTTTAAGTAGAGATCAACTTGCAGGGAAAACATTATATAGAAATTTTTATAAAAGTTTGCCTTGGCTTAAAGAGATGTCGCTTATGTATATTATTATGACGGCCAAAAACGATATGGCGTCTTCTGCTAGTTCCCAAAAAATAATCTCACATAATAATGTAGAGATCAACCGAAATCAACTAATCAGCGAATCGCTTCAAAACTTAAGTGACGAAGAACTAAAAAAATTGGTTGAGTATAGAAAAATGTCAAAACGATATTTAATTCCTCCACCTCAACAATTCAGCGACAAACCAATTCCTGCACCCTAGAAGAAAATATGTAAAACGAATGGTGAGAGAATCTGAGGAAAATATAATTGACCCACCAGAACAATTCAGACACAAACCAATTCCCCAACCAAGAACTAAAATTGATAAAATAAACAAGGCTCTGAAAGATATACAACATCCTTTGAAATTAACATAAAAGATGACAAGGATAAATTGATGCAATTACAAAATAAACGACTAGCTTTTGAAACATATTAAAAAATACTGATTGATACGAAAGGGTTTAAAGTTGTCGAAACACTGAAAATCACTTTCTCAAAAATCAAAGACTCAAAAGTTGAAAATTTTGACAGAGCAATTAGAGCAACTTTTGGAGAAAACGCTATACAAAACAGAATATATAAAACAGCTTATTTCAACAGTGAAGCAAAAATAATAATTAATGGAAACGAAATACAAGAAGAATTACAAAAGTCTTCGCAAGAGATTTTATCACAATAGATTTCAGAAGGTAGTGGCTGGGTAATAAGCTACATCGATAATCATTATATTAATATAATAAATTACAAACCAATAAATGGATACCCTAATATTAAACTGCCAAAAGAGGAATCCAGTACAAAACCTTTAATAAATATTAAAGATGAAGATAATGAATGTGTCAGGTGGTGCCATATAAGAGTTTTGAATCCACAAAAAAGTGACTCACAAAGAATAAAAAAATCTGACAAGGAATTCATTGGCAAACTTGGTTGCAATAATATTGAATTTCCTGTCAACGTGAAAGATTATGAAAAGATTGAAATACAAAATAATATTAGCATAAATGATTTCGGGTGTGAAAACAAACAAATATTTCCAATTCATGTTTCAAAACAAAAAGTTGAAAAACATATGAATCTCTTGATAATAACAAATGATGAAAACAAGCATTATGTTCTTTAATATAAAAGATTTCATCAGTTTAATGTTTCATCAAACTAAACATGGGCATAGAAAGCATTTTTGTATGTATTGTCTACAATATTTTAGAAGTTGTTTTGAACAAACACACAAAAAATTTGTTTTTCTATCAATGGTAAACAAACAATAAAAATGCCTGAAGCAAACACTTATGTAAAGTTTGAAAACTACCACAGACAATTACAAGCGCCTTTTGTGATTTATGCTGATTTTGAGGCTATAACAGAAAAAGTAAATGGTTGCCTACCAAATGAGACCAAATCTTATACTGAATCTTATCAAAAACACATTGATTGCGGGTTTGGTTATAAAGTTGTTTGTTGTTATAATGACAAATATACAAAACCAGTTCAAATTTATAGAGGAGAAAACGCGGTTAAAAACTTCATGAATAAAATGCTTGATGAAGTCATTTGGTGTAACAACACAATAAAAGACAACTTCAACAAACCACTTGTGATGATTGATGAAGATGAAAAAAGTTTCAAAAAAAGCAGTTGAATGTCACATTTGTAACAAAAAATACACAGGTGAGGATTTGGTAGTAAGAGATTGTCATGTAACCGGCAAATACAGAGAGTCAGCTCATAATGATTGTAATTTAAAATACAGTATAAAACCAGATGAATTAAAATAAAAATTATATTCCATAATTTAAGAGGTTATGATTCACATTTCATTATGCAGAAGATTGGTGATATCGCTAAAAATATAAACATTCAAATTAACGCTATTCCAAACAATGTGGAAAAATATATGGCTTTTATGCTTGGCAAACACCTAGTTTTCCTCGACAGCTTTTAATTCATGAGCTCCTCACTTGACAAGCTTTCAAGCAATTTACCAGATGATACCTACAAATGTACAAATGGGATGTTTAAAAATGAAAAATTCAAACTAATGAAGCAAAAAGGAATTTATCCTCATGATTACATGGATTCATTTGATAAAGTCAATGATAAAAAACTGCCATCAAAAGAAGATTTTTACAGTATTTTGAATGATGAGCATATAACCGACAAACAATATCAACATAATCAATGAGATATTATCATGATCTATATCTTAAATCAGACATTCTGCTCATTGTAGATGTATTTGAAAATTCCAGAAAAATTAACATGCTTGCAATATTACAAACTTGATCCTTGTCACTTACAAGTCCTGGCTTATCATGGGATGCTATGTTTAAAATGACAAACATTAAATTACAGCTAATGTCAAACATCGATATGTTTCAATATTTAGGAAAAAGATTTAGATTAAACAAAAATGAACCATCAAAACATATCATATATTTAGACGCCAATAATTTATGGGTGGGCCATGCGAAAAAAATTTTCCAACTGGAAACTTCAAATGGCTGAAAAAAGAAATAAATTTAGCATCTTATAACGAGAACAGTAAAAAGGGGTTAATTTTAGAAGTTGATCTAGAAAAGCCAAAAGAGCTTCATAATTTGCACAACGATAATCCGTGCGCCACTGAAAAAATAAAAAATAACCAAAAAATGTTATCCCCTTATCGTAACAAAATAAGAGAAAAATACAACATATCAACAGGATTAGTTCTAAAGCTTATTCCAACACTTTGTGATAGCAATAATTACGTCCTTCATTACTGAAATTTACAATTATATCATGATCTTGGATTAAAGCTTAAAAAAGTGCACAGGATTCTTGAATTTGTTCAATCACCATTGTTACAGCCCGTCGCACCCGTTCAGGAAGACTAAATAGGGAGTTTAAGTAAAACGGTACGGCGGGCTTCAGTACGGCAACCGGAAGTAATTTTGTAAAACTATGGACTACTGCACATGGCAGGCATTCTCGTTCTGCCGTGGCGGTAAATCCTACTACGTCGAGAGAAGAGGTTTCGCGTAGTCTCTGGTACGTGAGTTTTAAATCGCTTCTTTCTACTTTTTAACAGGCTTCTTTGATTTTTTAACCGTTTAATCGTACTGAAAAACCTTCTTAATTCATTCAGAATGAACATTTAAGTACCTTCCTTCTTTCAACCCAACAAATCTGCGTTTATTTTCAGCAGTTGTTTTATGCAGTGAAATGGCGGCGACAAATGGCAAGAGGATTTCGTTAGTACAGTAGTTTTATGTCAAAAGCTGTGTTTTACTCCATTTCCAGAATTTTAAATGCTTATTTCAAACATCCTTAGCATGTAGTAAGATTAGCAAGGATGTTCGGACGGTTAATCGATGTGTATTTTACTTCAAAATAATTACACTATATTCCAACTTGATTGACGTGTCTTGCTTTATTTCACTCGCAAGTGAATGTAAAAAAATAATCGTAAAAATGTAAATAAATAATCGTTTCCACACGATTTGTCAGTAATTTTGTAATTATTGGCCTCATAGATCATACCGGGAGTCTTGGCTTCTGTGTAATATAGCACTGAACCAGTAGGGGTTGTGAATATCAAAATTATAATTTTATTTTCTTCTTTCGCATTGCTGTTCTAGATTTCGAAATCAGTTGTAATCCTATTTGAAAATGTCAATGCGAGAATTTTTTCAACGCCTCCACAGAAACCCTCGCCATAACATAATAAAGTGAGATTCCTTGCTCCTTTGAAGGAATTTATTCTCCAAAGTTAACTGGTGAACGCTGTAAGAAAATAACTCGAACGTATACTTCACAGCCGTACTGTCTTTGATTTCGCGCTGCTTAAACTTGAACTTTGAAGGGCTACGGCAACGTACTCAGCCAAGGCCTCCTCGGCCACGACAGCCGTAGCATCGTTCGCCGTAGCGATTTACTTAAACTCCCTATTAAAAGACCTACGAAATTGGACCTATGACCGGTACACCCCACCCTAGAGAGGCAGCATTTAAGTCATGTGCCCTTGTTCACGCCCTTTTTTGGTAGTAGTAGAGTGTTGTTGTAAACCCGCCCGATCTCCTGAAAGTTGAATCAGTTGTATGGACATCAAAATGGTGATTAAACGTTATGTTGAGAGGAAAGCTGTGTTTGATCAAGTTTGCTACCAACCATGGTTCAAGCAGTATATTGGCTATAACATAGAGAAAAGAAAGAATGCTAAAAACAGCTTTGAAAAAGACTTCTTTAAGCTAATGAACAACAGTGTTTTTGGCAAAACAATGGAAAATATCAGGAAACGTGTTGATATGAGGCTTGTAACAAGCAAAGAAAAATTAATAAAACTTGCTTCCAAACCAACATTCGTAAATACTAAAATTTTCAACGAGAATCCCGTTGCCGTTCATAAAATAAAAGAAACACTCTTAACAGAGTAGCTTGTGTTGGGATGTGAATTTTAGATCTAAGCAAAACTCTGATGTATGATTTCCACTATAATTACATTAAACAAAAATATGATGACAAAGCAAAGTTACTTTTTACTGATACGGATTCGCTGTGTTACGAAATTGAAACAGAAGATGCGTACCAAGACTTTTGGACAGACAAAGAAAGACAATAGTGACAATAGTGATTATTCAGAGAATTCTAAATTTTGTGACAAAGCAAATAAACAATAATTGGCAAAATGAAAGATGAAGCGACTGGTATACCGATTATAAGCTTTACTGAGCTCCGAAGTAAGATGTATTCTTATGTTAAAGATAATATGATAAATAATAAAACTGCAAAAGTGATAAACATGAAATTGGAACTTATAATCTAAACAAAGTATCACTAAGTTGTTTTGATGACAAGAGATACATTCTTGATGATGGAATAAGTAGTCTAGTATATGGTCATTACAGAATTAACTAACTAAGGTTTCCGAGAAAAATATAGAACCTGTATTTCCGGCAATTGTTAAGTTGGCTAGGTACCAGAAAAATCTAGCAAAACTGTGCTGGTTAGATTACCTTGGGGTGACGAGCTCATAAAATGACCTTGGAAACAGTTGGCGGTTCTAACGCAGTTTTCAGAGTATAAAAAAATTATTTTGTTAAAAATTGATACCAAAAATGCGCCAGAACCGCCAACTCCTATACTACTGAGGCTTTTTATGGCTTAAAGGTGCGTGTGCTTTTGGTCGGGGGGGGGGGGGGGTCAAACAACAGGCTCAGAACTCTTCTTAGGGGCAGCAAAGAGCATTTTTCTAATGGGGAAAAGCCATTTATTTGGTGAGCTGAGATTGCCACCCTTCGAATGTGAGGCATGGGAATTTTCCGGTATAAGGATTTGGTTTTGCTACCGACAAAGCAACTTCTCGTATTTTGACAATTGAAATTGTGGTTTGCAGGCTAGTCTGCAGGCTGGTCATGGGAATAGCTAGCATGACGTTGTATGGTATAAAAGAATTGCGTTCTCACCTCTTTCTCCATTAGGCACAATGCATTTTTAGCGTTTCTGCTTCGGCACAGTTGTTTGTCATTCTGATTACCGACTTCAACCCTCGACTCCAGTCCAATCTGAGAATCGAAAAGTTGCTCATGGAAGCCATCAGGCAGCGATCCACTGGTGACCGTGGTGTTGCTACTCAGAAGCTCTGCATGCGGGCTTGATTCCATTGGCAGCAGACCCATGGCTGCTCGATTGTCGGTATCGTCGAGATATTGCTTTACGTTTTCTCGCTTTACACAATTCTCACTTCTCCTAGCCATTGGGCAGCTCTGTGTACTGTGATTGGTATCTTCTTCCATCTTCCAATAGCCGTTCAGGACTAACTCGTTTATTGAATACATCACAACCTGTTGTCTGTTCAGCGTAAATCCTTCCGATGATGTCGCAAACGAAAATGATTCACGGGGATCTTTGGTCAAGCTTTGAACAGTGAGATAACTCTGTAAACGACAAACAAATATAAGCTTAAACATTGTCCAACGCCGAATCACGAGGAGTTGTAATAGGTTTTGGGGTAACAGGTGGAGGATAACTTAACTTCCTGGTTCCGGTTCCTTTCACTTCCGGTTACTATTCCTTGCAGTTTAAAGTTGTTAACCGCAAAGTGATGGTCATGATAATGGTAAATCTTTATTTAAACACTGCAAAATTCATCAGGTCCAGAACGCAAAAAAAATATTCATATTTAAAATCTAAATTACAATATTATTATTTCTAATTACTAATTACAACTACTACTTCTACTACTACTTCTACTACTAATTGAAATGTTACTAATTACAAGGTTAACTATATTAAAAACCTGTTTACCATGAATGCCGTGCCTTATTTGTCATGAGAGTAATCGTTTAAAAGTGTCTTGAATTGAGTCAGAGATTCTGCTTGCCTTAAATTTTGTGGAAGGCTATTCCAGAGAACAGCACCACTGTAGCGAAAACTATATACACAATTGCCATTTTTCCAATAGTGATCAAGGATACCTGACAAATTAATGTGATCTGTCACTCCAGCCACATCCCACAAGCTTTACGTTTTTACTGTTAGTTTTATTGATATGTGGGTACTTGAACCTGAGCATTAGCTATGCCATGCTGATGAGGCCTAACAAGGCCGAAACAGCTGTCCATGGCTGCTAATGCTTAGGCTCAATCTTTTGCTTTGGTAGATTTAAGGGGTAATGCCCGCTACCATGTGGTCTTAATGCCTTTAGAATGGCTTCAGCTTACCAGGTCACATTAATTTGAATGGTGTCAGGGTGGTTTAGTAGGGAAACATACAGAGGATATTACATGGGCGCGCTGAAAAATACACGGAGAGTGTAAAATACAGGGTACAGGTCAGAAGTTCACTTAAGCGTGGTAGGAATAGCCCTTATTCACATTCACGATGTCAGCCATCTTTCCACGCGCATAGTAATTAAACGTTCGCGATCGTAGGGGAATGGACTGCGAATCCCCTTGTGTTCCCCCTGAGTGACCACGTCAACTTAGATTTTTGCCATTAATACCTTGGCTCGGGCAAAGATGGAAGTAAAGTTTAAAGTAAGTGACACACAAGGACATCAACCCACGGCCTGGCCAGTAACTTACGCATGCGCAGTAATGGAAGACATCGAGACAACGCGCGGCTATTAATTTGACAGCATGTTTTGTTTTGTTTGGTTGTTTCACAGTTACACGACACGATAGCAGCAAACACCGGATTTTGGAATTTTCGGAAGTGTATTGGAGGTAGTTTATTCTATTTATTTTATTTATTTTTATTTATTTTTTTGTATTGGAGTTAGTAAATGTTAAACTCTCCACGAGCTCCGATCGCAATTCGACAGCATGTTTTGTTTTGTTTGGTTGTTTCACAGTTACACGACACGATAGCAATAAACACCGGATTTTGGAATTTTCGGAAGTGTATTGGAGGTAGTTTATTTTATTTATTTTTATTTATTTTTTTGTATTGGAGTTAGTTAATGTTAAACTCTCCACGAGCCCCGATCTCGGCGGCGATTACACAACGCACAAACATGGACTTCATCGAACAGCAAGTGAGCCGGAATTTCATGGCTTTTTATGTTATTAGAACTACCACCAACCACCAAGCTGTTTTTTCTTTTGAACCACTACCAACGCACTTCCAGACAGTTTCAACATACGGGTTTTTTTAAATTTTGCGCTGTCGTGTCTTGTAAATATGGAACAACATGACAAAACTAAAAAGCTGTTGAATAATCGTACCACGCTGAAGTGAAATTCCGACCTGCACCCTGCAACCTGCACCCTGCACCCTGCATTTTACACCCTCCGAAAAATATATAAACACCAATCCAATACCAAACCATTTCACTTTCGGTGCGAAAGGCGCTATTTATTATGTAACCATAGCAACGGTGATCTTTTCACGTGTGAAGAGAACATGTTGTTTTCACGAGTGAAGATATCATGTTTTCGCGTGAAAGCTCACCTGATATTTCATTGGTGTTTATATAATAAATGCGGTTACTCAGTGGTTTATCTATAGAAGGCAACATTCTGTGTGGTCAACATTCTTTCGGACTTATAGGATGAAAAATTTGCCTTGAGATCGTAAGTAGCTTGTGTCCAGTGATTTAAATGTGCTAAAATGTTACTCTCAATCGGGAAACACACTGAGTTGTTTAACTGATAGCTGAAAGTAGAAGTCCATAAAACTAAACTGATAGCTACAGAATCGAAATTATTTTGAGCAGGAGGATTATATATTTAGTAGCAGTAAATGAAATGACGAGAAATGTATGCGTTCAAGAAATGGTTTTTTAAGGGTTATGAGGAGGAGACCAGTCTGTCAACTAACGCGACAATACAAAGGGCTACAAATAATGCGCTCATTGCATTCAATAGATTGTTAATAGTCGAAGAGGGCAGTCAAAAACAAAAATGAATGAATGAATGAATGAAAAAATGAATAGCAACAGATCTGCTTTTTCACTAAAGCATTGCAGGGGCAAACTTTTAACTTGCGTTACGCAACAGTGCCAGGATATTCGTAGTCAAGTATAAGAAGACCGCGCTGCGCAAGAGCTCTTTTGGGCGAGGGAGATTAGAAGGTTTCGACGAGAGCTGGTTTACAGTAAATGTCCGCGTCTACTCACAATTTACTATAAATATATGCCTTTATAACCTACTTCTAGTTGATAATCAGATGATTGTAACAGGGAATATGCTTGTGAAAAGAGTAAGAAGGTACTTTTCTAGCATGGTACATGAATGAAAGGCGTTTCTTGTTCACCATGTAATGGTAATTGCAATGGATTTATCTATCACACATATCAAATAGTTTCATGGCGGCACCTAGGATAGCCTAAAACAATTAATACAGGGAGGCTCTGCCCCGAGGTCCGACCCCTGTACCCTTTTATGTACCATTTTTGACAGAAAAGGTACCCCTTTCGTATATCTTCCGTTGACAAATGGTACCCCTTTCACAAGAAGTGTTCTTGTCATTTCCATGTACCGTTCAATAAATTTAAAACAGTACAGTCATAAGGTATGTGCGTTCGAAATATTTTAATGAAAGGCCCTTTTAAATACCTTGAATGACAGATTTCCCTACCCTTCCATATACTTCGACTCGTGAAATCGCTGCCCTTTCTTATACCTGGAGAGTGAA
Source organism: Pachyseris speciosa (assembly GCA_016490735.1). Taxonomy (NCBI): domain Eukaryota; kingdom Metazoa; phylum Cnidaria; class Anthozoa; order Scleractinia; family Pachyseridae; genus Pachyseris; species Pachyseris speciosa. The sequence continues at coordinate 21,974 of JAEMWC010002190.1, read as the reverse complement.
AAAGGTACCCCTTTCGGGCTGAGCCTCCCCGTATAGGCCATTATGGGGAGTATCCCCCCGGAGGGGGTGGGGAGGGGGTTCTTCGCAATGAGCTGGAATTAGCGTCAATGCACACGCGGCTTTAACGTATGCAAATGTATTCCCCAGCAAGAGCCTCCACTTCGTGCTAGATCCAGTTCAATACCGAGAATACGGTCTATGGCTCGTCAATCTTACAAAATTGCAGAAAATTATCGGCTGTCAGCAACAGAGCAGTATATAACAATTAAACGTTTTGTAATCTCTAGACAATTCTATTTTTCAAATGTTTACACAAGACGTTACATTGAAGTTAGATGTAAAGTTTATACTTCTGAGCGTTAAAATCTTTGTGAAACCGTGCATAAGAAAAATTGTGTCAAGTGTCAAGATTATGGCGATTGCATATTATTCCCCGAGCTCGCAAAAATGGTCAGCCACATTCCTTTTCCTAATCGCTTGGCAATTCTAAACGAATATATCATAGTTTCAGGCGGTTGGAATGAGGCATTTCGTAGGAATGTTTTAGACCTATCCCAACTGCTGGGCATATAGCTACTGCATGCATAGAAATTAACATTAGCATACCATTCAGCGATTGCGACGCAAGGTCGCGATACTATGGAAACCGGGCTTGAACCGTCAGTGCGGTTGCAATTTATCTATCCACGTTGTAACAACTCACGGTAAGTGGCTGAATACTACAGTTTCAGAAGGGAACTCGACATTGCGATGAAATAGTCACGTTCTTACACACGTGGCTAAGCAATCACGTACGCTCCGGCAACACGTGCTTAGCTAAACGCAACGTGATGTTAGCTTATTTTATACAGCGTTGAAAGATTTCTTAAAGAGGCACGCTTTCTGAGAGGATTTGCGCTGGTGGCCTTTGGCGCGGCTGCACAATCCAGACAGTGATAACAAAGACCCAAATTTACGCGGAAATCAGTTACAATCAACTGTACAATCCGGCTAACTGCCGCATATTCACAAGTTCTGTTTGATCCGAACACTATATGTGGAAGTTACCATCTTGCAAGGTGATCGCCGGCACAGTAGAGTGTTAGCTTGGAGCTTTTCAAAAAGAAGAATCATCTTCTACAATTGCCCTGTGAAATGTGCAATGTAGGACAAGTATTTTGGTCCACTTTGTGGGTTGGCTTATCAACAATAACAAACTCCTGGGACTCGTGCCGATCTGATCAGTGTGTGGGGAGAATGTGAGTGCATTTAACTGTCATGTTCTTGCATTTTTTCCTCCGTTAACAATCATTCATTATAATTTGCTGCCTTGCGGCGCAGTGAAGTAAATTCAGAAGCCTATACTCATTGTCTATACTACACAATTATTTCTGAATTACTCAATATATTGAAATTTGCTTTCTTTTCTGCTAACGAAAACTGCAGGACGTATTGTATCCCAAATTTAAAGTGCTTGTTTACAAATATAAAATTAAAAAAGCTACATTTATTAAAAGCAAGGGGTATAGAATGTTCTATCGGAAATTATGTCTCAGAATTTTGGGATCGAATAGTCTCGATTTCTTATAATGTCGCAAATTGTGGTCTCGCAAATTGTACCCGGTGTTAGCTTGAAGCTCACAATGTAACAACTGGTCAAGTTTATTTCCGTTAAGACGCACCACACCTACAAATGTTTCGTAAACTTTCAAAAGGTAACGCAGCAAGTTGATACATCACGCCGGAAATCCTTTGGTAACGCATTCTTTTGTTGGCTTATTTGATACATTTACTTTGAACGCCGTTATCTTGCATTGATCGACATCTGACTGGGTTCAAGTTATAGTCGGTCAACTTGTAGACATTCTCTTGAAAAAGACGTCTGCTTGCGAATGACAGGTCAACATGTTTTGGTTTCGAAAGTGGTATAGATGTGAGTCCATGAACTAAGCTTTTTACCTGTATCGCTTAGACCGCATTATTCAACACAAGCAGCAAAACGAAAACACCGCTAGACAAACTGCAGAAATACTTAAAGTAATATAACCGTTTTGTTCACCTAAGAATTGTGTAACTAAAAAGCATTGATCATAGATCTATTGCAAATGTAATCAAGAGCGTTGACTCTCATTAAACTGATTAATAACTTTGATGCCCTTTCGTGTAACGGAAAACAGTTCAGTCATCGACGAAAGCTCCAAACAGATCGATGTAATATTACCTTGTGTCTAGTGACCTTTTATTTGCTCTAATATTTAGAAGACCTGTCGAAAGTTTTTGTCGGTGGTTTAGGCAATAATGAATCAAAATAAACGACTGATTGTTGATCCTGATTGTGTATGTCCTTATACCTCGTTCTGGCTCTGTTAAAGTTACTGCTCGTGACAATTGCCTGAGTTTTTTTCCCTAATCAAACAAATGTGTTAATCAGAGCAGGTATATTGTCCTCCATAGAGTATAAATTTAGCCAAGGATCAGCTGAAAGTGCAGACTTAATCAATTTGGCCAAAATTATTATGTTCAATTCACTATTGCGTGGCGCAATCTGGCTTTAGCTACAGAATCTAATTGGCCAGAGACTCATAATACCGAGTGATTTGGGAATCCAGTATCTTGTCAACTGCTGTAACACATCTTTTGAATAAGATTCGTAGTGATCGAAGTCTCTCTCTCTCTTTTTTTTTTTTTTTTGTCAGTTTTTGTGAAATGAAAGTGGGAGGTCAAGAGAGAAGACGAACTAAGCATCGAAATTCACTGTAGCCACACCCGGGAGCTTTCACACCGTTAATAACTTGGCAATTACAAGTTCTAACGAAGAGGAGTTACGTTTTACTGCATTCAAACAGTTCAAAACCACAACCTAAAGCATTACTTCGCGTTAAGCTGCCTCTTGCCTAGCCACTACTGTTCCTAATCGATCGCTGGACTAGCAGTAATTATCAAATTAAAAAGTCAATAGTAGCTATACATTTTAACCCGAGTATCTATTAGCGAAGGCTCAGAATAATACAACTCTGTCTTAGAAAATACTGATCAGATCGAGTGGTCATGAAAAAACCAAGCCACAACAAAATTCTTGCAGGTAAAGAATAAAAAGTTTTCTTATTTTTTATGGGTCGCTATTTCCAAACACATTTAGTTGTCAAGCTAACTGGCAGCGATGAAGAAAGTCTATGCAATAATACGCGTAAAGGAAGCAATTTTCAGGCGTGTCACGCCTGTTTTTCCCTAAGAGCGCTACACTTACTTGTAACTTTAATGATTACTATATTCTTGGGTTTCTATCTAAACATGATGCTTTAGCAGTAACTCTTTAGCAGTAGTTTCCTGTTGATGGAAGTAAATGACGCTATATTAGAAGCTCTGTAAAAACTGCGAGCACAGAAAATATATACTCTCATATATACTCTATTTTTGCTAAATGTGCGAGAAATATTTGGTGAAAGCCTCAAAATGCTTCACTTCACAAGCGGAGCCGATGCATCCAGGTAATTCGGTCATGACTATCAAAAAGTACCTCGCTGATAAAGGCTGCATGATCTTAACTTATCTATGAAAAAGCAATTGCATTTTTCAACCTCTCCCCAGGAGCTAGAGTTCATTTATGAACCTTCAACCTTTGGATCAGCTTTTCGAGAAATGAAACTCCAGATTCTGCGGAATATCAAAAATATCTGTAGGAGTTCAAAGCTCTTGCGGTGTTTTTTTGAAGCTATGGCAGAATTTCTATTAATTTTCCTATGTGCGGTGGTCATTGTGAAGCGTGATTTAACCTAACAGTTAAACTACATTGTCGTTGCGTTTCGCAAACACGAAACTGCGTTTGTATCTCTGCCTGCAGTGCTTGCGGCCTTGAGTTTTTGCTGGAGAGTTAAACATATTCTTCAGGAGTCTTTTAACCTTCACACAGCCTGTTGATTGTATCGATGTTAATGTACGTTGACTCCAACAAATCTTTGCACAGACATGACTCATCTAATATACATAAGACATTTTCTTATCGATATAAGATACTGTATGTGGAACGTAGCCAAGGAAAGCATTTTGTCGCAGTCTTGTTGTTGAGAAAGCATCGTAGCTAAATCATACAGTGTAGGAACCATCCCAAGGGAAAATTACCTTTTGAACTCGCTCTCGTCTGGCAAAAGGATTTGAAGAACATGTTTTACGTTAACATTTGAAAACTGACTCCTCCGCGTCGAGATTTATAGCTTGGCTGAGATGAAAGAAGACCCTTGTGTTTTGTAATATTCGAAGACATGATGTTTTACACATTTATTTTCACTTGCATTTGCAAACTGGTTCTAAACGTAAATAAAACGCTAACTTTTGTTTAATTCATGATTATTTCTGAATACTTGAAGCTTACTATACTACACCTTGGAAACTCTATATGCATGATATGCATATATGGCTACTGTTCGACTTGTGGAGAATACGTTCTCAGCAATTCGTCTGGTTCGCGGTTCGAATCTATTTTGTTATCTATGCATTTTGATTCTGGGCACACAATTGAGGCCCAAATAGCATAAGATGGATTGTAACCTCGTCCTGTATTTGGTTTTACTTTTTTTAATTGCTTTACTGTTTTTAAATTCCTCTTCCACATTTGGCTCTGGAACTGCGCAAACTGTACAGCCCGACCGAAATGTTATCTATACTGTAATTCGGAGTATTTACGAGTAAATCACTTCTAACCTGTATTTATATCCTGTGCGATCGAACCCACTTTGCTGAATGAATTAGTCTGTTCCTGCCTCTCCCTTATAAACAGGCTATAATGTATTAGACTTATATGAGTCAAGTTTTCCTGGTTCCGGACGAGATTAGGTATCAGTGCACTCCCTGCTGGACAGGTGATATACGATACTGCTCGTATATCACTAGATTCTGAAGAAACCTGACACCTCTCGGTCCAAAACGTTTTCATTCAAAGTCTTCAGCTATTGCTCACGAGTCATTCTCTCAACCACGCCCACATCACCATACACCCTCATCTTTATCCTCATTACAACTCAGACCCACCTTCTCCCTGCGCTTCTCATCATATTCATCCTTACGCTCATCACCATTGTCCTGGTCCTAATCCCAACTTGTCTGTGCTCATCCTTTCGCGTGCTTTTTCCTAAGAACGCTGCGCTTACTTGTAACTTTAATGATTACTATATTCTTGGGTTTCTACCTAAACATGATTCTTTAGCAGTAACTCTTTAGCAGTAGTTTCCTGTTGATGGAAGTAAATGACGCTATATTAGAAGCTCTGTAAAAAACTGCGAGCACAGAAAATATATACTCTCAGTGACTGCGTATTTTCGCTTAATGGGCAGAAATATTTGGCGAAAGCTTCGAAATGCTTCACTTCACAAGCGGAACCGATGGATCCGGGCAATTCGGTCATTACTATCAAAAAGAACCTCGCTGATTAAGGCTGCAGATCTTTATTTATCTATGAAAAAGCAATTGCATTTTTCAACCTCTCCCCAGGAGCTGGAGATCATATATGAACCTTCAACCTTTGGATCCGCTTTTAGAGACATGAAACTCTTGCGGGTTTTTTAAGCTATGGCAGAGTTCCTGTTAATTTTCCTATGTGCGGTGGTCATTGTGAAGCGTGATTTAACCTTACAGTTGAACTACATTGTCTGTGCTCATCCTTTCCAACCCCTCCCTCCTCATAATCATCCCTCTTCTCACCTGCTCATCGTTATAGACATTATTATCGCACATTAGTTTAAGAAGTGAAGAAAAAACGTTCACAGGATAGAGAACTGTACTCTAACAATTTCTAACGGAATATCAACAACATCAGCTTTGCCGTTTGTGTGGAATATCATGGCTTTTAGTAAAATAATTTTCAGCCATCTAATCAGTTCTTTTGTAAAGCGTATTTCTGTTTTGCTAAGACAACGGAAATTTTGCACACTGTAATTGGGTATTTTCTTACATTTGTTTACAACAAGCGTCCATTGTTCTACTGTGAAAATACTGCGTAAAAATAACAGCAGAAATGCCTCTCTCTTCCCTTTGTCTTTCCTTTCAGTTACAGATTTATTTACCATTCATTAAAGTTCCAAGGAATGAGCGATTTCCGATTTTCCTAACGCGTTACTTTCAATATTTCTTCACAATTTCAAAGAGCATATTGTAAGTAAAAAGTACAGTGTCTTCAAAATACAGAAATACTTGGGTCCTGAAGATGTTAAAAACCTTCACTGAAACCGTTCTTAACAGTGCGCCCGAGTATTGGTCTCCACGGAGACGTATTAAAAACAAGCAAAGAAAGGATCAAACAAATAAGCAAAAGTATTATCAATAACGCCTCACTCACTCGATACTAAATTTTTATAATGCAATATTTTCTAGAACCCTGCTCTGTTGATGCGAAACATAGACATGACGCTGTCTCAGAAGAATATTGAGTAGTTGTCGATCTCAACCATAAGAAAAGGTTAATGATTATGATGATGATGATAATTGTCATCATCATCATCATTGTTATACTACTCTAATATTGTCATGGTCATTGTCATTATTTTTATGATTATTGTATTATTTGAGATGTGAAGCCATCTAAATACTGTAGTAAAGCGTTTCTGAGATGTAGGTGAAGTGTTTCAAAGAATTTTGTTGGGAATGTACTAAAATGCATCAATTCTTTTTTTTTTTGTTAGCTTTACTGGAAAGCGGTGTCCCTTAAGAATGGAGTCCCCGCAAGCAAGCACGCAAACGAGAAATCAAACAAACAAGTAAGCAATTAAGGAATAGGCCATTTCCGAATAACCTTTGACCTATTTTTCAAAGCGAGTCCTGGTGCTCATCTTTTCATATGAAAATTAGTTCAAATTAAACTTATTTTCATACAAATGGTTGAGCACCAGGCCTCGCTTTGAAAAAGAGGCCAAAGGTAATTCGGAAATGCCTATTCAGTTGGTATGTGAGAATAAGTCTGTTAATGACGTTCCTAAATAAGTATGCGAATCCCCTTGGTTTTTTTCAGCTAGTACCTAGAACTTTATAAATCATGTATGAACGATTTCTTAGCTTTTAAAAGTTGTTATAGTGGATCCTAAAGTTACGTGTGATTGCGGGGTGATCAAGTAGTAACTATGCCATGACATTTTACAAGTAAATGTCGTTCTCACCTCTTTCTTCACCAGGTACAATCCCTTTTGAGCCTTTATTTCCGGGATCAGGTGTTTGCTTCTCGGTCTGATTGTTAACGTCAACCCATTTTGACAGTTTAAACTGAGGATCGCTGTTTCTTCGTGGAAACCTTCAGGCAGCGCTTCACCAATGTTTGTTCTCTTCATACTGCTCAGAAGGTCTGCATGCAAGCCTAAATCCTCTGGCAGTTGACCAATTACCACCTGATGAACATAAATACATGGAACGTGTATTGGAACAAAAGGCAGATGTTTTAGTTGAATAATAATAATAATAATAATAATATTAATGATGACGATGATGATGATGATGAAAATTTGTATAGTGCAAGTTTCCATAAAAATGAACAAGTGCACGCATGTGAATGAGTAATATGTAAATTTTACAATTATCGCTAAAATTCAAAATAAATGGAACAAGAATGATAATTTAACAAGAATGAGAATAATCAATAACAATTCAAAATAATTAGCATAATAATAATAATAGTTATAAAAAATAATAATAACAATAAATAATAATAATTATTATAATTATAATAAGTAATGAATAATAATAATCTTTCATGTGCAGGCTGTAGTGCCTGTTATGTTGGTGAGACCAACAGACATTTCGCCAGTCGCCTCCGTCAACATCTCTCCTTCAACAAACATTCCCACATCTTTAAACACCTGACAAGTTCTGAAAATTGTCGTTCCCTTTGTTCAGAGGGAGGATTGTTTTAAAATTCTCAACTCTGCTTCCACAAGCTTCCAATTGAAAATCAAGAAAGCCATGCACATCCTTTGGGAGCAGCCATCTTTAAATTTCCAGGCCAACCACCTTAATTTATCTCTTTCACATTAATTAGTATCCTTTCTTAGCATAAATAGTTTTACTTTATTTTGGTTCACGTTTTCATCCTTAATTATTCTTGTTAATATCTCACTTTGTTACACTATTTATTGCTCATTTTCATTTTATTTCTCACTGTACAACTGACGATGGATGATGTCTCATCCGAAACATCTTTTTGTGTTCATTCAAAAACTTCTAAAACATCGTGTGGTTCATGAAAGCGATATCTTACTTCCTGCTGCTACGAAGCCTTAATAATCATAATAATATATAAAACCAATAAAGTTATTATTATTATTATTATTATTATTGCTCGCTATTAAGAAGGGAGAACGTTATTCTCAAACGATCTCGTGGATCCGGGTCAAAACCTCGTTTTCATTGCTGAGATCTGCATTACTATGCTTGAGAGGCGCGAGAGTGGTGAGATCTGTAGATAAGCTGTATGTGACATTCTTAACATTGACCTAGATATTGAAATTAGTGAAGGAGCCATTTGCTGAAAAACGTTTTATTTAAAGTCTCAAATCTTTGTAGCCGAGCACAGATGCTCTCCTAATTGGGGAGACTAAACCAAATCAACTCTAAATCAAGTAGAAATCAAATCGAATCAAATGTTGGTTTTCAGGGAAAAGGGAAAACCGGAGTACCCGGAGTAAAACCTGTCGAAGCAGAGTAGGGAACCAACAAATTCAACCCACTTATGACGCCGAGTCCGGGAATCAAACCCGGGACACATTGGTGGAAGGCGAGCGCTCTCACCGACTACGACAACCCTGCTCAACGTATCTCTAGCATCAGTCCGGCATGCGTTTTGACATTTTTTGAGAGTTTTGAGCGTGAGGGTACATGCAATACATTCAAATTCCTGTCGTGCCACGGCAATATCATGATTATTTTTTGGTTGGTGGGGCTTTCTAATTAAACTAGATCATAATATTTGTGAGTAACATTACATGTAAGAACTACATACCTCCGCTTTCAGAAGCAAGGCAGCGCTTGCCTGAATAAAGTAACTGTGTTTTCTCCTTAATTAGTCATCACGTTTTCTATCGGTTGAGGCGAACTCAATAAAGTAGAAACTATTTGCTCATTAAAGGTTCTTTAACCCTCACCTATGGTTTGCTGTCTTTTTAATTTTTGAGGGAATGTGTAAATTATATTCGAAATATGTAAAATTATTTATTCTCATTATTCTGCAACCTGTCAATCATTTTGACTGTCAATCTTCTTTTCCCAGCCAGTCCCCTTCAGTTTGCGTAAAGATGTAATCAAGTCTATTCTGCACATGACCGACGCATTCTTTCTTCTATACTTCAATGTCATAAGACTGGTACTGGTCTTTTACTAGATTAAAACTCTTACTGTCTTTATCCCCCATAATATTTAGTGCATAAGAGCTGATTTTTCTCCGTGATAAAGCGGAAGATCCGCAAGGCACCTTTTGGTTCATGTTTTGTACTGACGTGGGGTACTCCCTATAATGGCCTATACGGGGAGGCTCCGCCCGAAACTGGTTACCTTTTTCACACTTCAGGTATATGAAAGGGTAGGGATTTCACGAGTCGAAGTATATGAAAGGGTAGGGAAATCTGTCATTGAGGTATTTAAAAGGGCCTTTCGTCAAAATATTTCGAACAAACATACCTTATGACTGTACTGTTCTTAATTTATTAAACTCCACATGAAAATTACAAGAAGACTTTCTGTCTTAGGTATACGAAAGAGGTACAATTTTTCAACGAAGTATACGAAAGGGGTACTTTTTCTGTCAAAAATGGTATATAAAAGGGTAAAGGGTCGGCCTTCAGGGCGGAGCCTCGCCGTATTAAAAGTTTTTTTTAACCCCCCCCCCCCCCCCCACCCCCCTCCTTGATCATATGCTTTGCACTGTGATTCAGGATCTGCCCTCTATGCTGCATTTTCTTGGGTGTCTGCATAATTTTTATGTTCTCTTCGCTGCATTTCTTGCAATCTTTTGCTCAAGGGTTCAACATCTAAAACTTTCCCAGTGTCCATGCTGATGTTTTCCCTATAAACAAACAGTTGCCATGACCGTTGCTATTACAAAAAAATGCAGTCTTCTCTAAATTTCACTTTTGCACCACAAATTTGTATAAAAATAGAGCTGGATATTATAAAGCAATGCCTTAGCCTTAATTATATTTTCTTAACAAAAAAAAAGTGCGAAATTTTGAGTGGAAGACCACCTTAATTTACAGATTCTCGGCAGATTAAAAATAACGTTGGGGCTTGCCTGTTCGAGGCTCTTGAACCTATAGTCTCGGACAGATTAAAATGAGAAACAAGACCACCCGTCTCCCCATTTCAATGATGAACTCGCGCTCGACCAAAACCAGAAAACTGCGCAATTTTTTCCACCATTGGAATGGGGGGAGGGGTGGTCTTAATTTCTCATTTGAATTGTCCAAGATTGCAATCTCGGCGGAATGAAATGAGAAACAAGACCACCCCTCCCCCATTTCAATGATGAACTCGCGTTCAAGCAAAAACGCACCATTTTGTCCATCATTGAAATGGGGGAGGGGTGGTCTTAATTTCTCTTTTTAATTGTCCAAGATTGTAGCTACTGGTACCACCTCACGTGCTTGTCGGGTTGCGCTCGATTTCCCGCCGAAAATTTCCTTAAAGAAACGCATATTCTGCGTATTAGATTAAACCATATTCTGTTCATTCCGTTCATTCTGCTATCGGGAACAAAATGAAAGATACATTATTCCGTTAATCCTTTCCCCAGTATTCCTATTCCGGAATAGTCCGCCCAAAAAGGCACCCTTCAAGTGGATTTCCACTTTTGCGTTATTATTAAGTGCTTACGGGCGTAAAGTTGAACTGGCCTTACGTCCGTAAATAAAATAGAGACGATGTGTGAAAGAGACGATGTGTGAAAGGACGAGCGTAAACTTTAACGTTTACGCGAGACCTTTCACACATTGTCTCTATTTTATTTACGCACGTAAAACCAGTTGAAGTTTACTGGCACGTGCGCACGTACGTAAAAATGACCCACCTTTACGCTGCTTACTCTCACACGTGAATGAGCACGCGGCGGAACAGAACGCAACGTGAGCTTCAACGTGCTGCTTCTTTGTTTGTTCTTAGTTAGGACATCTTATGACGATTACACCTAGCAAACATTTATATGGACTATGACCCGACAGTCTCATTGATTGCTGGTTATTCAAGGTTTGAATATTAGAATAATTTGGAATGACCAGGAAAATTTGCACAATTCAGTTCAGGGTGCAGCGCAATTGCTATTGTCTGACCGTGGTCTCAGTGGTTTTTACCAACTCCCCTGGACTGCAGATATGCGACCGCAGCGTGAAAATGTGAGTGTATTTCTTTGGATTTTCAAACAGTGTATTGCAGTATTTTCAATATTTTGTGTTTTTGTTGCCACATCAGTACAACCTCTCATCATTCAAAATTTCAGTTTAATTGCTATTCTCCCGAATCAAACGAAGGAAGCGTCAGCACTGTATCACAAAGTTTATGATATCTAAGTAGTTCCAGATCCACGTAGTTTAACGTGAAACAAGCTGAAGCGACCTCACTGAAGGGGTCAGTATATAAGCTTAGGGGTTAGTAAATTTCAAACTTCATAGGACAACAGAACGTTTGACTTTCGAAGTGAAGTTGGATTACATAATTCGCACCGGAAGTTTTTTGGTAACGCATTCTTCTGGAAAATGTTAGATATTTTTGCATGTTTGGATTGAAAATTAATTATTTTTTCTGGAAGAAAGACATGTGCTTTGCTGAAAATCATACCAGGTGACACAGGCAATACAGCTGCTCGTAGAGAAAGAAGCAAATGTCTATGTCGTGATTTTACGTTTTTGCTAGACAAGTCACACAATAAAAACAAACAAACCAACAGTGTTCTACAGCCCCGAGGCAATTGTGTACAGGCCGGGGTAACGAACTGGACCCTAAGTAATGTATTCTTCTGAAGTTCTGTTCTTCGGATCATTACAGAATTGTATAGTTGATTTATTTCCTTTGAAAAATTTATTTTGCTCTTAGATCTGTTAGGATTTGTTAACAGTTAATATCGCAAATGGTTTGTTTTCCGTGGTGTCAATTCGGTTTCAGACGTAAGGAAGAAAAGGTTTTTTATGCCTTGTCGAATACATGCTTTCATTGAGTGAGAATCAAATTTGTTTTAATTCTTGATCGTGAGTCTATAATTAGCAGTTCTTATTTGCCGTAGTGTATTTATGTGTCTGATAACCTATTAATAAACAAATGAGTAAATTAATCAACAAACAAATGATTTAAAAAATACATAAATAATTTCATTCATCAAGAAGACGTGAATAAGATCATGTCAACTTTCCAAGACATTTTGTAAACTAAGTTATCACGAAATTATGGTAATCAGAAAACGAAAAGAAAAGAAAGGAATGATTTGTTGATTGGATACCTTATATTCTTCTATCGCCTCAGAACAGCACACAATTTGATTTATCATTCATTGCAAGGGAGAAAAGATGAACAAATGAAATTAAAAGATAGAAGATTATATGGAGACTGGCAGAAATGCTTTAAGTAATATACCCTTATTACCAGTCACAACGCAACTTAATTTTGAATGATTTTCTTAATGATATAACCAAAAACATTTACCACAGATAAATTGCAGAAGTAGGAAAGATTATAAACGGCTTGATTATCTTCATGAAAGTTATTAACTGTATACTTCCAACCACTGGATCAATCGTGTGCACTTGAGGATATCATCATCCGCACTGCAGAACGAACGATGGGATGAGTCATTAATAAATGCCAGACAGGACACTATTATTGGCGCCATTTATAGGTTTGCTTTTGTGATTACGTACCATGAAGGAAAACATTGGAGTTATTGAGATTGATGAAATAATCGACCAACTGTTAATCGTGATGGTTAATGTTAGCTCTGGCTCTTTATAATTAATTGTCTTTTGTGTGGATTCGCACATTATGTGATGTGCAGTGGTTTATTTGAGCAGATAAAAGAAATAAGTTCAGTTTCATGCATTTTAGATTTTCCCTTCATCTGTCCACTTTATGCCAGGGAGCAAATGGAAGTGCAGACTTGACCAAACAGGCCCATGAAGTATATTAAAGATCTGTTACTCGTTGGGCGCAGTGTGTAGCTAGTCTAGTAAGGCCGCTCGACTCCAAATCATCACTTTACATTTTAGCATTCTTTGATCCTGAGTAGCACAATCTGGTCAGTGAGATTTGCAGTGAGTGGAATTTTTTAGGATGAAGCGTGTGGAATGAGGCCAACTAGGGGTCACGAAGAAATCAACGATTTTCAGTCTCACCATAGGCACTCATAGAATGCTTTCATACTGTCAGCTAAAACTCTTTGGTAGCTTCTAACAACAGAGTGAAATGTTTAGTTTATTAGAAATACAAACGGAATTGCGTTTCAGTGTGGTCAACGAATGTTTCGCTTTGATCTTGCCCTGAATCGCATCTCGCACAGGCCGTACTCTTCGAGGCGACGAAATGTGGCTTAGTACATCGAAGGACAACAATTGATAGGTTAATTATATTTAATGGCTGCATATACACTCTTTTTTTAAAATATATTTTAGAACTTCTAACTACATAAAAGCTTACACAGCCTTTAAAAGAAAGTCCTCTGCTGTTACACGAGGTAAATTTCGGGAGCACGTTTATTTTGTTGTTTTTCACTTCTGAAAGTACTATGCTTACTTTGTAATCAAAATTAAATGCAGTGATAGTTATAATAAGCATTAGTGATTTTTGGACTAAGACTTTACTCGATACCACAGAAGAAAACTTTAAACATCACCGTCTTAGTGAGCATGTTCATTTGGTTTTAAAATGGAAGATGGAATTGGCTAATCGTGGTAGCCATTTAAGAATCTGATATTTGTAAAATAGAGGTTCAGTGTTATGTCCTTTGGAGAGCATTATGAACTAGCCATCTTTTTTCTTAGGACATGCTCATAATGTTTCTGTGTTTATCCGTGTATCAAGAACACAGACTGAGTAATATTTCCTCAAAAAATTAATTTCATCAAGATTTTTGTTTACTGATACTAATGTATTATTTGTTCTTATACGCTCTTTTAGAGCAAAATTCGTAGTCATGGTGTTTTGAAAAAGTGAATTTCAATAATAGAAGTTGGCTATTTTGCATAATATTTTCCTATATACCTTATAGTCATAGACGTTTGGAATCTCTCTAGGGCTTCCACTAGCTGTCACGGAATTGCCTTGATACACTGTTGAATTCCGAATCTCTAAATAGTACCCGCCGGTAAAGCTTGAAGATTTGTGTTGATCGATGGACTGGTTGTTGGCTGAATGATCTCTCACTGGCGTTGGGTAAGGCTGCGTTGTTAGCGACCATTTATGTTCGCTGAATGTACGTACCAGTTGATTTATTATCCATCTTCAAAGACTTTAAACGATCAATCGAGAGTGTGTTAACCGGTAAAACCATTCGCCGATTTGCCGATTGCTTTGCTATCTTAATTCGGCTGTCTAACTACACAAACACCACAATGTGAAAGGAGAGAAATAATTATTTCTTCATCGAAGGATAGAATAAATGTCTTAGTAGTATAAGTTACTCATATAACTACAATAAATGGTTGACCAAACGACATTTTGCTAGATTCATTGTGGCTGGATTCTGCCCACTATTAAATAGCCAAAAATCTCTGTACTTTATTCTTGTACGTACTATCATCTTTGTTTTTGTTTTTCTCGTACTTCCTTACTTCTTATTATTTCCGTTTTTATTGTTTTTGAATTTCTTACCAATTGTATTTTTAATTTCTTCTTTAGTTAATTGTAAGTCTGGCCTGCCTTTGCTACCTGCGGGCCAGCTAACTCTTTTGTACAAAGTTTTAAAATAAAGCTGCTTGCTGTTGTTGTTGATGTTGTTGTTCATACGGCAACTGCTTCAAATGAAAGCCATGGGCAGAATTAGCGGATAGACAACTACGTATTGTCTGACGGAGAATTGGGGTATGTTCATCAGACCATACGGTCTTGCTTCTCTTATAACGGGATCTTCAATTTTACTCATTAAGAGGATTCTTTGCTAAGAATTGATTTTGAGTAACTTAGCGTAAAATAACCTGGATGATTTTCGGCCGTATAAGGAAAATCGCAAGCTTAGTCAGTTAATTTATCCCAACGTTCGTTTCTCAGTGACTTCATGTTTGCCCCTACAGAAACTGCTTGTTGACAAAACCGGTTTATCTCGGCTTTCAATTTTAACTACACTCTGTTTTATTGCAATTTATTAGGTATCTTACTACACCAGCTCATAATAGCAGACGACAAATGATGGTTCGTTTTCTCACAAGAAGTAATCAGCAGATTTTCGTTATCGGACTGTGAAGAAAGATGAAGAGGAGTACATTTCAACCGATGCTGGAATAGAGAGCACCAAGTTCAGTTTGGGTACAAAGACGTTTCGTTAAACGTGGACTACTATTTTTCAAGGTCTCCTGGAAGTCACGAAGAAGCATGGGAGCTTTGAACGATAGTAAACAAAGGTAAGGATCATCTTAACGGCCTGTTATATTTTAAAGAACTCTGCAATTCGGCCTTGACATCATACATTTCTTAGTTAATACTGCTCCTTGTAGATTTAAGTTCATTAAGTGGTTCTGAATATTTACAAGTTCTTTATTGTATGCTTTCTCACATTGTGAATTATTTTTAGCTCATTTTATTTTCTCCGCGAGGATATCATGTTTTTCAAGATCGAGGTTTACAGTATATAGTTAGATGGACAGAACTTGCTTATTCTTTGGTTTTAGTTTGTAGGTCAAGTTTTCTTTATTTAACGTACTAATCCTTTGTCATTTCTGTGACAAACCGGGCAGAATGTGAGCTGTTGACAGCAGTTCGATTTTCAAGAAGGGTAACCCTATAAGAGAGCATTTTTTTATTTTCGTGTTTTGCTTGACTAGAAAAAGCCTTGCGCTTCCTCAAAGGACCACCCGGGACAGCCATTTTTTTTATTCTTGAAGGTATTCCTCAGTAATTTCTGTGAGAAGCCGACCAGAGAGTAGCATGAGAGGGCAGTTCGATCTTCAAGGAAAAATCGGCTTTATTAGCAAAACGAGCAACCTAATTAGAGAGTAAATCAAGCGAGGAAAGAGAAGCAAATAACAACGATGGAGAATGCAGAATGGGTTTTTGGTCATTTTCATGGCTGAGACGCGAATACATTCGGTAAATGTTCCAAAATAAATTGTAAACATGTGATCTTTTTTACATAACATTTTATTTGAAGCTGTAGAATTTTTATAAAGCTAAAATTATTTTTAAGGTTGCAGGTTTACATCGCATGATCAGTTTCCATTGCCAGCCTGTTAAGGTGGACAGATTAAGGGAAGATGGCCATTTCTCAACGATGCTGATGAAGACAGAAGAACAGACTATTTGGCAAATGAGAGGAACTTCGACACAGCAAGTCGACGTTCCACTTGGCAGCTCTTTGGATAGACTTTGTAAACCAAAGTGCAAGTGGAGAAAGGTAACATAAATTGCTGTTGAGCTTCAAATCTTACAAAGTCTTGACAAATTTACCATTAATTGCGATTTTTTTTATCAGGATCCTGTTGGAGAATTAAATGCTTTTACGGCGCTATTGTGCAGGCATGTAGCAGTTGTCGTAGTATACTTACTCATTTCACGATCCTACCAGAATGCTGGCGACCTGGAGCGTTTTAAATCTAACTAAGCTTAAGAGGTTTTTGCAAACAATGACTGTCAGTGTATCTCCGAAACTAGAGAACTTAAACTTTGTCTTGTAGTAAATCTCTGTTACATGTACTGAGCCTGCACACAATCAATTTTGACTTAAATTGCATCCCAGCCTGTTAGAGAAATGAACATAAACCAAATCCAGTAAATGGTCGGGCAGATAAATAAATAAATAGAAATAAATAAAAGCTGTGCAGTGTTGACAAAACAACACAGCACATTAACCACGATTTGGAAAGAACGGGTTATAGAGTGAATAAACTGCCCGATGATATCTTAGGTTTGATTAATCCAGTGCGAATTTATGACAAATTTTATTGTACCTTACAACTTCCTTAAGATTTTTTTTAGCAAGAAATGTTGAAGATTTCGAAATGCACTCACTTGCAAACGAGAATCACAAATGATGTCAGTCGCCTTCGCTTCTCGCTTACTCATTCATCGCTTTCATTCCCCAGTAGTGAAAATATTGGATATAAAAGATCATTTTTCAAATGATGACTGAAGTTGAAATACCGAGCAGTTTTCCAAAGGAATCTTAATTTGGCATGGTACTAAAATACTGAATAGCAAGAATTCAGTTGGTAATTCTGCAGTAGTATGGAGAGCTGGTGTGTATATCAGGCGACGAAAAGAAAGCAACACAAATTACTGTGATAAGCAAAATAACCGTGCAAAACCTCAGGTGAAGTTATTATTTGGTCTCTGATTTTAGAGTCATCCCCTGGAGATTAAACTACTTTTATGGCCGCCTTGCTTAAAAAACCACTGATTTGTATTGTGAGTATTTCTGTCCTGTTATCCCGACTTGAGTGTTTAAATTGTAACTCAACCAGCAAACCGTTGGGGTTTTTTATGGTCATTTCTCATTATTTTCATTTGCGAAAGACAAGCACGCATTACAAAACTAAAACTTTGGATGATTTATTTGTTTTTATGTTCTAAAAGCTAACTGTCTTGTCGTTTCTCATTATTTTGATTTGCGAAAGACAACCGTGCATTGCAAAATTAAAGCTTTGGATGATTTATTTACAAGTTTATACTCTAAAAGCTAACTGTTATTGTCGTTTCTCATTATTTTCATTTGCGAAAGACAGCCGTGCATTACAAACTATTTTCAAGTTTTATGTTCTAAAAGCTAACTAATTAGTCATCTTTACTGGGGCTGTTTGGTAATTGGGTAAGTGATACTCAGCAGATAATTAAAATTTCACCAAAATAGGAATCACGATCGTAAAGTTATAATGCATAATTTTCAATTTGCCAAGGCTAAAACACCAATAGATCCTGTTAACATTTAAGAGCGATTCGTATATGTGCTAAACATACTGTAGAGAGTCCATATCGTTCGAGACGACAAAGTAGCGCAAGCTAATGACGGTGAGGAAATGGGTTTGGTGAATAGACCTTGTTACATACAGCTTGTTTATACAGCCTGATCATCGTGGTAGAAGTTAAGTTTCATTTTACGTTAAGGTTGTAGATTATAACTAGTATATTTTTGTTAGAGAGATATCTTAGTACACCTGAGCTTAACGCTTCCAAATAAGAATCGCAAATAATCGTCATGCTCAACAACAAGAACATAACAACCTTCTTTCGTGACGGACTGACAAAGAAGAGTGGAATTCCTATCTAAGCCGAGCAAAGAGTGTCAGCGAACTGATTGTCAGAGGCATTCTTTATCTACTCAACACTTACTGATCACGATTTACAACACTGGCAATTCTTCACACTATGGAAAAGTTGTAAACATAATCGAGCTGAAGAAAGGTGACACTATCTGTTCTTCTGTTAACATGATTTCCTATTTAATCTCCACAGAAAGTTTACCACAGGCTGTTCACCATCCTGCACAATTTTCCAGTGGCGTTTTCTACTAACGACGGCCCTTGCAAGTCATTTAGCTCTAATTTTCGGTAAGGTGGTGTTTAACCAAACCAGACTGTTTTATGAGCTGGACGTTTCCTTGCCCATTGAAGAAACTGCGAACTGTGAACTGTTTGTCTCTGTCTTGATAATTCTTTTGTTTTCGTTTTAGGTACTTCTTTGGAGAACAAGTTCGTTATTGCTTTGCAAGGCGATAGTCAACCATACAGTGCATTTTGGTAACTGAAAAGGTAACTGATGTACATTTTGACTTATTTTTAGTTTCATTTTTTGTTGAAGAATACCGCAGTTATCCTTGCTTAGCACAATCAGACCCACAAGACCGTGTGAAATGTTAGAAATGACCGGCAACAACAACCTCGATCTCGAAGGAGTATTGCATAATTTTCACATACCATGGTTAAATACAAATAGATCTCATAAATTTCAAGGCGTCGCTGGTTTTGGTGGAGCCAATCATAGGGAAGAACGGAGAGAAACGAAAATATATTGGCGGCCTATCGAAGGTTTCTCTTTTGAGTTAATGTCTAGCGTGAAGTTATTTCGGGGGACATAACTGCATGTTTCCTACCAGTTCACTCCGAGCTCTAGTTTGAAGCCTCCTAGATTTAAAGGGACAACTTTGATACATTAGAATACAAATGAAGACCACAAAGAAAGTTTTATCTTTTCCAACCTCTAGTATATTCGCGAGAGCAGCCATTCGAGATGGACAGGCAAACAGGAACATCAGGTAAAGGAAGGAAAAGAGTTCTTAATTCAACACTAGTAATCTTGATCCTTGAGACTTCTTTATTTGTGTAGAGTGGGAAATTTCAGTGAGATGAAGCAATGTAAACCTCCTGATAAGGTGTGAAACAGGTAAACGTTCTAAAGCAACTTAGGATTGCACGGTGCTGCTGTATTCGTTTTTGATACCTTTTAAAGGACTTTTACGACCCTGGTTTGTAGCCAAACCGGATTGCAATATTTCTTAATCGTTCTTTTTTTCTTTTTATCCCCCAACTAGAACTAAATACTATGAGTTCGCTACCATTTCCGGCTGGGTACAAGGTATTTGTTGTTTTGTCTAAGGCCATGGAAAGCAGTTATTTAGTTGAGAAAGAACATCGGCGTTTTCTTGGTTGCATCCTTAATCAGTTGTATGACTCGCAGCAGGTCTAATGAAATGAAAACGACGATCACAATCAAAATTAAGAATTCAAAACGTATTGCTTTGATAGACAATGGAAATAAATATATTTTGATAATCCGCAATTTTATTTGAAACACATAATTGTGAAGCTGTGTGCTCAAGAGAACAGGAGCTAACAAAATGGAAGAGCCCGTTTAGGACCTGTTGCAAATACATCATATGAGGAGATATGTAAAATTTTTGACCTGATTTATACCTCTCGAAATTTGGTGTTGAATGTAACTTCTATTGCCAACCTCGGGGGTCTTCGTGTAGGTTCAGTTATTCAATATTGCAGGTTTGTCAGTGCAACATGGTGTATTTTTTCGTCATGGTCAGAAACACGCAAAATCAGAACATCAAACTGTTCCTTCATCGCTGAATACTGATAGCTAATTTCAAGCAGTACGATGAGCAGTGAAAATTAGTATACAAAGTCTAAGTGTGGTAAGATTTGTGATCAAAAAACGCTTGAAATAGTACTGTTACAACTCCTCAGTTAAACGTTTTCGGATTTAACGTTGATTATTGTAGATTTCAGCTCTTGAAGGATATAGATTTGCCGACTGGACCAAACCTTGTGGTCTCGTGCACAAGAAAATATATCGTCTGTCTATTTTGCCATCCGAAACTTGGTTTTTGTGCCTGAATAGGCGATGCCTTTACTCAATTGCCGTGCATCATTTTTGTTTGCATATTATTCTAAATCACTGTCCGTCGAATAATATTGTTTCTGAGGTATCTAAAGGGCTACAACATGGCAAATTTACATGGCTTTCTTATTACTGTAGGTTATCACGGTGTAACGTAACAGACTTCATGACTGATTTACGAGGCGCACCCTGAAGAGTGAAATGAAAACGGCCACCTCGTTCACAAAGACGTCGCACATGTATTTTATGTTCCACTCAGTGATCGTCTGTAACACTAAATTTGCGATTTTTCTGATTTCATGAGCATTACTTTAGCAGCTGCATAAGGCAATATTTGCAAAGAAGATAGACATAAAGGTAACGAGATTGTATTTTAGAGGAAATGCGCTTTTTTTACGCGGTAAGCGGGCCATTATTTGTAAAAAATGATTTCAAAGCCAGTATGAATAGAGTTACATACTCTACCGTAAGAGTCTATTGTCAGGGAATAATGTTAACGTCCATATAGAGAAGACTTTTTAACTTGCGCGTGAACTGCTACTATTTTAAAGGTCGCAGGTTTTGTCTTAACGTTTTTGAATAACCTGCATGCAGCAGTTGTGTTCAAATCGATCGCTTGCGCATATATGCTCTATCTCTTCAAGCAAATTCAGTGGGTGTTCCATTCATTCACTATAAATGAAAAGAAACCAACAAAGAAATTATTCCAGAATTAAGTCTTGCCTGTATGCAATCAGTCGCTCTTGTTAGATTGAAGCCTTTTGACTGCTGCAGTTTATAAAGACTGAATTGATTCGTCTTGGCCACCAAGATGTCAGTCTAGGTGACTTACTTCTTTCTGATCCCGCGTTAACATCTATTAATTTTAACGAAGCTTAGTTTCGTCACTCGCCAAAAAAAGTATTGGGCCAAGTTTAGTTGTTAAACGTTTTACAGAGATGATGATAAAAGAAGACTGGGACTACCTTTCTATTCAGTGATTCGTGCAATTCGATTTAATGGCACCCTTCAAACACCGTGAATTTATTCCTTTACATGTGAGTCCATAGTAGAGTGAGATGTCAGCTCATTTTATTGAAATTATTATAGATTATTCAGATATTTTCTCGAGGCTTTCTTATACACGTGAATAGATTATGGTGAAAATGTACAGTATTTCGTTTTTTGACCTGATGTATATTACGCTGCCATGCAAAATCAACCGGCCTTGCCAAATTGTATCAAGCTGTTGTAAATTCATTTTTGAAGTATGGGTTTCATCTTGTTTTGTATTCTTGAATCAATGTCGAGCACGTTTTAAAGGCATATTAAGGAAAAGTCAAATATAAACAATTACAACTCCATTTCCACCATTTTGCTCATATATGCTAAATATAATGTTGACACTATTAATGACTGAGCCGACTTTGCGTGGTCGAAAATCTGGTTCCTGTGTACCCTATTTTAAAGACTTCTATAGGATTCTTATGTGCTTTGTTGAAGAGAGAGAGAGAGAGTTT
>JAEMWC010002189.1:0-54420 GCA_016490735.1 Pachyseris speciosa | reverse complement strand
AACCGTATGTATGCACTTACTCGAGTTTGGGTACGGCTGGTTTCTTGTTTTGAATATGGTCGTGCTGTTAAAAAAATGACCCAGTCTTATGTTGAGTGTTGACGTGTTTTGATCCCGAAACACTGTCACGCTGAAACACTGAAATCGATTAGATCTTTGTTTTGTGGTTTTGCCTGCCTCGAACTACGAAATGAAGCCCCGCACAGAAACGCTTCATTTCATGCTAAAACAATGAAATCAATTAGGTCCTCGTCTTGTAGTTTTGCCCGCCTCGAACTTCAAAACAAAGACCCACGCTAAAATGCTTTATTTGACAGCAAAATGCTGAAATCGGTTAGGTCTTCATTTTGTAGTTTTGCCTGCCTCGAAATACAAAACGAAGACCTGCCCAAAAATGCTTCATTTGTTGCTAAAACAATGAAATCGATTAGGTCCTCATCTTGTTCTTTTGCTCACCTCAAACTTCAAAACAAAGACCCGCGCTAAAAACACTTTATTTGATGGCAAAAGGTCTTCGTTTTAGTTTTGCTCGCCTCAAACTACAAAACGAAGACCAGCGCTAAAATGCTTTATTTCACGCTAAAACATTACAGTCGATTAGGTCTTCATTTTGTAGTTTTGCCCGCCTCGAATTACAAAACAAACCCACGCTAAAATGCTTTATTTGACACTAAAACATTTGAGTTGACAATTCACTGTAGCGTTACAATATCTTGGCAACAATAAAACGTGACGATGAGAAATACATAATGGTAGGTTACAGCCATTTGAATGAAACTAAAACGAACTCCTGACTGCTGTATCGGTAAGATCTATTGTGAGAAGAGAGGAAAAGAGAGATGCCAAGTTTGAGGCGTGATTTTTTTACTTTCCCTTGAGGTTGTTTTCACGCAAATGGACGCAATGGAGATCAAACATACTTGTGTTTGGAGGGTTTAGACATTAACTTGTTGTTGTTGTTAACTATAAGCGAAAGAGCAACATTTGAATGAGTCCCTAAATCACAAGTTTATCAATTTTGCGAAATTTCACTGAGAACGTGTTCACGTTAGTCGTTCCACTGAGCACGAACTTTCGCCAACATTTCGTTTGTTCGAAATTTCGTATGGCTCATTTTTGTGAAATTTTGCTGATATTTCGTTCCATTTAGCACGAATTTTCACTAATATTTCGCTTGTGCGAAAAATCGCTCCTTCTATTTTTTGATGTCCTGTTCGAAATTTCACACAATCCTACTAAATTTTGCACGTGTAATATGCGACATTTCGAACGAAAAATCGGCGAAATTTCGATGAGAATAAAGCGCAAATTTCGACGAAATTCGCTTTCATTACTTTTGCACAGTACTGTAAGTATCTCTTAGTGCAATAAGTAAAATCCCAACTCAATAATAACGCTTCAGCTCTATCCTGGCACTTCTCATGGAGAGGCCTCCTTTATAAATGCCTTGTGGTTTCTGGAGGTCTCCTCACCATTTTGTTATATGAAATGAATAATTATACTAATTCACTGTTATCATGTTAACAACTGTAAACTCTGTATGATTATCTTCTATGATGACTATGAACATAAACAAGCTTAAATTTAAACAAGTGAAAATGAAAGAAGATCTGATGTGTAATTATGTACAGAGCACATGAAAATCACTTGTCGATTCACAATGTTCAGTGATTCAAAATTCCATGTGCAAAACAATATCAGGATAGAGCAGTTTTCAATGTTTTGGTTTCTTTGGTTTTTCATTGCTTTGCTCTGTGATTGGCCAACAAAACTTGTGCCACTTTCTCAACCAGTGAGAAGCAAAACCAAAATGACAGCCCTGGTACAATTTGCCCTGACATTTTATATCTTGACACAAAGTTTTCACTCACTTTAAATTTAACCAAAGTACGCTCCAATGGTGACCAACCTGAAATTTCTCATTTACCTCATTGAGACATAGTCTATTCAAGACAAGTAATTATCAATTTCATTCCTCTATTTGATCGATGCTTGATGTATATACATGTACATGCTGTACACTGTACGTACATGTATATAAATTATGACACATGTATTCAATTATACACTGTATGACTGGTTTTGTTTGATTCTAGCGAAGACAGATTATCCAGTTTCAAGAACAGATAAAAAGGGTAAGCAGGGATTTATTATTTTTCATGTATGTTGTAAATTGTTTCCATTATTCATATTTGTATCCATGATTTCTCTGAATTAAACTCAACTCAACGGCTGATAACATTAACCATCTTACAGTGTATGTTGAGTTTTTAAACTTAAAAGTCATGTTTCATTTGGGGAGCAGGGATGGCGTAGTGGTGAGAGCACTCGCCTTCCGCCAATGTGGCACCGGGTTCTATTCCCGGTGGTGACGCCATAAGTGGGCTGAGTTTGTGTTGGTTCTCGACCCTGCTCTGGGGGTTTTTCTCCAGGTACTCCGGTTTTCCTCCCTCAGCAAAAATCAACATACGGCTTATTCGAGCTGGCTGTAGGCTGTGCTCCAAGGTCTTACATGGACCGTATAGCGGCTGCCAGAGGCGCCTTACAAGTATAATAATATTATGCTTTCAGTTCGACCTTGTTGAGCTGCATCCTTGCTGTACTTTGCGAGGACGATTAGCACAGACAGTTATTATTATTATTATTATTATTATATATTATTATTATTATTATTTTATTGTCAATCTTTAAAGGGCTGCCACAAAAACAACTTTTCAATTTTTTTTTAATCATCAGGAAAGAACAGAATTAGCAAACAAGCAGTTGTTAGAACAGCGATCACTCAAGGAACAGCTTGAGGTGAGGACCATTTGTGCCACATGTGGGTTTATCATACTACACTGTACATGTATCACTGCATGTACTGCGCACTTGCAGCTGGTATGGTTTTGTTTAGTCTGAGCAAAATAATTATTGTATATTATAATTGTAAATGTATATCTGTGAATGAACATCAGAGAAATCTGCCCTTGGAGAAACAATGCTCCTAGCCAGTTATAAACTTTTCTTTTTTCTGGTTACACTCAATGTAGCTGTCATGGTTACCTACATGTACAGCTGTATATCAAATCACATTGTTGCTGTGGGAGATCTAGAGAAGAATGTTTGATTTATCAACTTTCTGGGCTAGTAGAATAGCAGTTAAACTGCTTGAAAATTATGTCCACTCAAATGCTCCTCTGATAGTACTAAATGAGGGATAAATTGAGTTTGTTTCAGATACACTGTAGGAGAGGTTTACATGTACATTTCAGAGACGTGTCTAAATGATGTGTATGGTACAGTTTAACGTAACGTTTCTGTTATTGTTATTGTGTGCCCCCCCACCCCCCCCGCAGCTTACCTCATAGGTTTAATGTGAGTGACATAAACCTTTATTTAGATCCAGCATTTCATCCAAAAATATCTTGACTCTTTAGCATAATAAGTCAGTTGTAATAACACTGTGGTGAATACAATGTAGAAAACTTCCATTGCTTGAACTATTTTTCCTTTTACTTTGTGGAAACCAAAATACATGTATTAATGCACATGTTATTGGCTTCCCTGTGGGGTCGACCCCCGGCCTACCAGGGAGATATGTGGGGGGAATACAAGCAGGTGGATGGGATTCTTTGCCCGAGGGTAGGGGAAAATCTTGACATTGTTTTACGATCAAAGATTAGGGGGTGGGAAATTCACAAGTTTGAAAAGGATGTTACAGGGATTTTCAGCTGAGAGACACCTCACCCAGGGGACTTTGTCTTGAGAGATTCCCCGACCCCCGGGGAGAAATTCCTCAAGTTTGCTTGACTGATTTTACAATCCCCCTGGTTAGCCCGGGGGTCGACCCCACGGGGAAGCTGATGACATGTGCATAAGTACAGTGAAAATTTTTATAGGAAACTGAGACATGACGAAAGCATTGCCGTTTACTTTGCGTACTTCTTTGCCAGCCTTTTCGAACCAAAACACTTTTACTCAAACATGGAAAGTTGATCTTCTTGAATATTGCATACATGCATATATTATCAAAGTGCTGGCACTTGGCAACAGATTGTGTCTGTTAAAATATGCAACTGATATAAAACTGGATTTACAATGTCTACAATAGCAAAATAGCACAATTAGCCAGAATTTTACACTTGAGAAAAGACTGAAGCTTTTCAATGTCTGACTATTACAGTCAGATCTTAAAGAAGTATAATGTATGGTGGTCCTTACTGCTTGGGATACATGTATATTGACATTACAGTGATTTGGAAATTTGGAAATTATAGGCTTAAGATAGAATCTCAGATCGAAGTCTTCTCTGTCCGTGAATAATCAAATGAATATTTTCAACCATGTTTAATCGTACTATTCCACAGTCTTTGGCTTGGCTTGGTTTTAGAGAAACTTTTATTTTATGGGGCTTGATTTAACTTGATTTATTTCCTTTTGTTTCTTCTGTTGTTTTAGGTTCATATTCAGACGATCAATGCTGCATGACCTCCTCGGTATTCCCACGGCAGGCCCACTTTTACCAAGGAATTTTTTCAGTCAGGCTCCAAAGGTGCCGCGGGAAAGCTAACCAAGGTAATGAAATACCACGGTCGAGTTTGAATAGGCTTTTATTTTCTTTGTGTTTTGGATATGTCACATTAATATCACACCGAAGAACATTATAACTGAAACAAGTTTCGGCAGGAAATCTTGAACTACGTACCTTGAACAGGATTAAGGACAGTCAAGCATGATAGCTACATATAGATCTATTGGCTTTTTAATACAATGCGTAGAAGAACAAAGCTGAATGGAGAGTGAACAGCAGAACTTTCAAACTGCTACATTGTAGTTGCGAATGCGGAGCGGCAAAACTGAACGGTTAACCAGTGGGAAACATAAATACCTGGATAATACTAACGAACAGAATCATTGAATTTCAAGAAAATAAAAAAGGAAACGCATGTATTCTAAACAGTTTCTATTTTAAAACAGCTACAGATCACTTTATTAAAGGATGGTGAAACCACGATCTGTTTGTCTGGATAAGGCGCTAGCAGACGCCAAATATTTGCATATCACGAGACAGAACTTCCACTCATTTGCATATGGTAACGCAACGCGCATTTTGTTAGACTTTGAAGTTGTTCGAAATCATTTTCTCGAAGTGCAGCAGCTCAGAACAACGACAAAATAAATGAGCTATATTTTTCAGAGGCTGTTGGAGATTCAAATTTTTTTAACCTTGAAAATCGTCGGAGGCGCAAATCACGGGAGATGGTTATCATTCTTCTTGCCTTGTTATGGTTGATCGATTGCACCTGTTCACGATCGTTTGTTACCTTTGCATTCAAATGTGTTGAACTTTTAAGATCTTTTAATTAACAGACATACCGTATGAAAGCAAAAACATTTACAAGGAACCTATGAAGAGCCTATGCTGAGTCTTTCATATGGCAACTCAAAACACTATTCTTAATTATCATGATCAGACAAAACACTAAATTGCAGCTGCCTTTCGCATCACTTCCAGTTGCTCGTGCAGTGATCAAAAGCTTTTTTAGTATCAGTCAAATAAACTTTGAGTTCAAACGGATGAGCTTTTTCCAAACCGATGACTTTAATTAACCGAAAATGCGAACGTGTTTGCCCAGCAGACTTTAATTTTTTTTGACGGCATAAAATTGTCAGGGCAACAGTTCAAACAACAAGGCAGCGCTTCTTCTACCGTTGGATTAAACAGTACTAAACAGCTGTAGCTTACTTTATAATATTTGAAGACTTCTGATTTTACACTGTATGGAGGCTGGCTCAAAAATTATGAGTCCATACGCAAATAGCGCACAACGTAATTTTTTTCTCCATAAATCTTCGCACCTTAACCCTTTGACTCCCAAAGACGCATATAGGCGTAAAATATACCACTTTTGCTTTTATGATTTATTTCTTGTTTAAATTTTGTCACAAAGGCATAATAATGTGCAAATAGCACTAAATGGTGCTTTTTGCAATTATCAAAATCCAAAAAACCGACAACAATACCCGAATTCCACTGCATAGCACAGTTTTTTTGGCAGCAAAGCCCAAAATGCCAGTCTTTTGACCAAAGAACAACACCAAAAATTACACATTTTCATGGTCAACTTTTTAATAAAAAGCATTGCCCAAAAATCGAAATTCTACATTTACAGCAAACCTTAAAGCCATACCTTGGCATCTGGAGGGAAATTTTCCTCACTTTTTCCACAAGCCACACTTTAGCCATTTTATTGGAGCCAATCTCGCATATCTCAAGTTGTCTTGTTCACGCCCCAAAAGAATTCTGGGAAAGTCAACTATTCCAGGAACATAGAACCCTTCCATTTCCTATTTCAAAGTTTTTTGTAAGTGTCGGGCCACCCAGTACTACCAGGAAAATATGACGTCGATTGAACTTTTTACCAGTCAAAACTAGCCCAAATTGCCTTGGTAGGCTCTGGAATCCTTCCTCAAAGTTAGCAGAAAGACAGCTTCAGCCATCCACCGCCATATTGGCTACGAAGCAGATTTAGCGTCTCATTCAGCAAGAAACCGTCTCTCACCTCTGGTTTCTTTCAAAGGCTTGCCTTTACCCACATTCCAGCTTAAGGATGCCAGCCTGGGGGCCTTTGTGGAGGAAAATAGCTCAAAAAAACCTCATAAAGCGGCAAATTTACCACAATCAAACTTGTTTACTTGGTAAACGAACATCAGCCGCTAATGTGCGTGACATCACACCTTTAGAGTGAGCCCACAGTGACACAAGCCTGCTGTTATTTCCATCGCAACTCCTTAAATGGAGAAGATTAGTCCTCCAGACTAATTATCACTAAAAATTTACTAAAAAAAATGCAATAAATTGGTAGTCAAAGGGTTAAGAACTTACAAAGTCCTTCCGCTTTTTTGACAACTGCAATTAATCGTTATTGTTCTTTCCCGCGGCATTGCCTTGTCTTTTCTACCGCCGCATTCCCATGGCAAAATTGTACCTCAGCTTTCCCACAGGAAAATAATTTGCATACCGCGGTGGACGCACGGCCACAACCCGCGGCAAATATGAGGTATGGCCTCGTCCCGATGGGTCAATACTTTCAGGCGGCACTGTACTTTTGAGTTGGTGGTAATTATTTTGTAACTCGTATCAGGTGAAAACACTGAACTAACAAGCAGATTACAAACTGTTCGCCAGAAGGCAGTGGAACTTGAGAAAAACCTTGCAAATGTCACTGCTAGCTGTGAAAAGTACCAAGACGTAAGTGCATGTCACCTTAAATGTATGTGCGTGTATATGAGATATTGCATGTAATTTTAGGACTTGCAACGGAGGCCAGCTGCTGGTGGAAATCTGCCTTTCAGGTGGCACTTTGGTAGCAGGCACTTAACCTGTATTTAGTTGGCCTTTAATTACAAGGTACATGTACATTTTTTAACACAACCAGAAAAGGTTCAAGTCAAGCATTACAGTTTTGATAAACCTGAAAAAGCAGTGTCCTTTTTTTTTTATTTTGTTTAATATCCAGTTTTAAGTTAGTGCTGTTCCAGATGAATATCTATAGCTACCCCACCTGATGGAGGGTTACTGGAATGTCTGGGGGGAGGGGGTGGGGGGAGGGGAGGTCTCAATGTTCATCATCATCATCATCATCATCATCATCTTCATCATCATCATCTTTATTTAAAAACACAGTAAATACATCAGGCATGAACAATTTAATAGTTACAACTATTGCGAAAAACTATGTATACAGATTAATCTTCTAAAATTTAAAATATATTGCTAACTATTAAAGAAAGGTAGCAAAACTAAATTAAAGCCTGTTTTACATGAATGCCGTGTCAAAATTAATTAATAATTGTCGGAAATTAGTCAGAGATGTTGCTTGCCTAGCAGCTGAGGGTGGACTGTTCCAGAGAACTGCAGCACTATAAGCAAAGCTATTTTTGTAATAATTAGTACTATTTTTGTAGTAATTAGTACGTTTGTAATAATTAGTATGTACCTTCAGTCAAAATTACTAATTAGTATTTAAATGAGACTCAAAAGCTTAACTAAAATTTTACATTGTGTTGGAGTGGGGTGGGGAATTGCAAGCAGAACAATCTTCATGTGGATATTTTGCACACTGGCACAATATGATAGACCCCTTTACTATAATAATTATTGTCACAAACAATTTTGTATGTATACATAATTAATGTATAATTTTTGCAACTTTTCTGTTAGGATTCAAAGCGGCTTAGACAAGAGAGGGACAAGTACCAGACAGCAGCTTACACTCAGAAGTATGTTTAACAGTTACTGTGTTTTATTGTTCTTTTCTAATGGGTTGTTTTCGTCATCTGTGGTGACCTTGACTGCATTTGAAATCACTGAAAAGTGCTCTAGAAGAGTAACATCTTACAAACAGCTTACTAAAATCATTTTTTCCCAGTATCCATGATCATTTTTTCCACAGTGAGTGCACCTTTTACTTCCAAATATAAGCCATTAACAACTTCAGGTGAACATAAATATACTTACAATATTAGATTAATTATTGCAAAAGGAAGCAAAATGATTTATTATATTACAAGTAACAGAAATTACTTAACAAACAAAGAGGACACTTTTTTTACTGGTAAAATGTATGAAATTTTGAATTAAATTGTCTTCTGAAATTACTGTACATATACCCTTCAGCTTTGTTACTTTGTTCTCTGCATTAATCCCTGTTTGTGTGCATTTTCAGTCAAGAAAAGGAAGAGCTCTTACAACAAAATGCTGAGCTCAGAGTGAAGTTGGAGGCCAAGGTGTGTACTGCTGTTGTTCTTTGCACTTTGCTTTTGGGTTGTAAAAAGAGGCACAATCAGTATACAGTCAAACCTTGGTTATCCAGACTTGTTGATTATGCGGACCATTTCCTCTGGTCCCAGATTTTTCATGAATATAAACAACGCATGTTGATGATTAACTTTGTTGGCTTGCACAATTACTGGTGGACCCAATAGTTTACATTGTGGACTAGAAATGATGTCATATAGAAACAAACAGCAGTTCAAACAACATATTAACAGATTTTTTATTTCTAACAAGATACTCTATGAGTGTTTACTTGGGATACTTTTGTGCTGCAGAAGCCGGACGCACGCTTTCTAATTCTCGAAAAGTATCCAGCTAGTGGTTTGCTTTTGGGTTCACATAGGACCTTTTTGTTCATCTACGAGCAATGCGTGTTCAACTGTTTTGAGAGTTGCCATCCATATTCGTTCAATGAAAACGTAAAGCTTGTGGGATGTGGCTGGAGTGACAAGGATACTTCACAAATTAATGTGATCAAGTAAGCTGAAGCCACTCAAAAGGCACTAAGGCCACAAGGTAGCGGGCATTACCCTTAAATCTACCAAAGCAAAGATTGAGCCCAAGCATTAGCAGCCATGGACAGCTGTTTCAGCCTTGTTAGGCCTCATCAGCATGGCATAGCTAATGCTCAGGCTCCAGTACCCACATATCAATAAAACAAGCAATGAAAACGTAAAGCTTGTGGGATGTGGCTGGAGTGACAAGGATACTTCACAAATTAATGTGATCTAGTAAGCTGAAGCCACTCAAAAGGCACTAAGGCCACAAGGTAGCGGGCATTACCCCTTAAATCTACCAAAGCAAAGATTGATCCCAAGCATTAGCAGCCATGGACAGCTGTTTCAGCCTTGTTAGGCCTCATCAGCATGGCATAGCTAATGCTCAGGCTCAAGTACCCACATATCAATAAAACAAGCAATGAAAACGTAAAGCTTGTGGGTACTTGAGCCTGAGCATTAGCTAAGCCTGAGCATTAGCTATGCCATGCTGATGAGGCCTAACAAGGCCGAAACAGCTCATTAAAATGTCATTTACCTGATGAAGGTAAAAAAATGTTTAATTTTAGTATTTTTCTGATGTCACGTGAAAACCAAAAATTCGCAAACTTGTCTCTAAATATAGAACTGTCACAGAGATCAAGTTGTGATATTACATCAAAACAACTTTGCGATTTTCTAAATATAGAACTGTCACAACGTGAACTCTAATTTGAGTCGATACTCACACCACGTGCGAGGTTTCCAACCTTGTCTTAAATTCGGCAAACCTTTTCACGCGGACAGTCTGTACTATATTAAAATCTAGCTTCACAACCTTACAAAGATATGTGGAGGAAAATTTGTTCCGGTGGTCGAAGTGGATTATTTAACCTTGAGTGTTCACTTGCGGTCGGTCACGTATTAAATGGAAGGTATCACATTATGAGAACAACTTTGTACAAATCTGCAATTTTTCTAAATATAGAACTGTCGCAGCATTCGAATTCGACTTGTGATATTGATTAGCTGATAAGCACTACATGTGCAAGGCTTCCAACTTTTTTTTAAACTTGGCAAACCTTTTCACGGGAATAGACAGTGCTGTATTTAAATATCTAGCTTCACAACTCAGACACGATGAATTTACATAACTTCAAAACAACCGTCGGGTGATGTTAGCCTTTCGACCTTTGAACTATGTGGTTTGCTTTAACCAATGAACACACCACCACATGCCTGCTATTGTGCATTGGCCAATCAAAACACCAGAATGTAATTGTATTGTGCATTTTGCTGCACAGGAAAAAAAAAAGACTGAAATCTAACTCGGTATACTTGCAGTATCCCGAGTAATTATACCCATTATTTAAATGACTGAAAGATTAATGCCTTATTAAATCATTTTGTTCTGCAGGTTACTGAGTGTGAAGAGTTGAATAAGAATGAATCAGAATTGTCATTCAAGCTCAAACAGGCAGAACTTGTGATGCAGCAGGTTTGGCAATACAGTACATGTACACTGTAGTTCTTTTGTTGAGTGCTGTACTCACTGACAGTGCACCAGATTACTCCGCACCGCTGATGTTGAAACATCAAACCACTTTTCATTTAAATATCTATCCCTCTTGTCAAATTAATGCTTGGTAAAATCAATACTCAGTCTTTGCCGAAAACGTTTTTTTTCTTTTTTTTGCCAGCCAAAGTGTTTTTGTTTTATTTCTGTTTTTGGTTGTTTTAACCGTGATGTTAAAATAATAACAAAGTAAACGGCGTTAGCTCTCTCAATGAGTACTACGTGCTCTTAGAGCAAATGCTCAAATAAAAAAATATTGTTAGTATTTGTTTAAATAGAAAAAAAATATATGAAAATTTGACCACAACTCTAGACAAAATCAATGGACACGAACATTTTATCTCAGAGGGAACCATCCATGTTACTTGATACACAGTACAGTTTAGCTTCGTTCTTTTCTTTGAACAGTTCAGGTGGCTTTTGAGAATCTGAATCCTCTCACAGTTTCCCTTGATGTGTGGTAGAAGATTACTGGTCTACTGCCCCTGTCTTGCCTCAGATGAATTCAAAAGTTACACACTGTATTACCACTGCGAAAAAGAGATGATTATAAAAATGTTGAAATTTTTTTTCTTTGACCAGCTTTCAGGTGAACCAAATTCCTCAGAAAGTCATAATTTAATCCAGCAACTACAAAACGAGAAAGCAGAGCTTGAAAATAAATTAGAACAGGTACTGTATGAAATTGAAACTAATGTCACATAAATTCAATTTGACAGCAGCTGGTTGCATTAAATAAAATTAATGGTATCTTTCTGCAAGAATTCCCAACACCTGACTTTATGTTCACTTGTTGTTGTTTTCTAATGGTGGAGTGGGTGCATATTCACACAGGCATGTACTTTCTCAACTTATTTCCTCACTCACCCCACCCCTAAAGAAATACATGGATTTTACACTGTATATGTTGACATTGGCCCTTAATTGGTATGGTGTATAGTGTTGGCCACAAACTCAAGTTTGTCTTCCTTATGTCTGCACAAACTAAAATGTTATTGTGGAGATTATAGGTATGACTACTGATATGTAATCTTGAGAAGTTTGCCTCAAACAACCACAGATGTTTGTTGTAAGTCAG
Source organism: Pachyseris speciosa (assembly GCA_016490735.1). NCBI lineage: Eukaryota > Metazoa > Cnidaria > Anthozoa > Scleractinia > Pachyseridae > Pachyseris > Pachyseris speciosa. The sequence continues at coordinate 42,469 of JAEMWC010002189.1, read as the reverse complement.
CAGATTGAAATCATCTCAAGAGGTGAATGTAGTTCTGACTATTGTAGGTGACGTTGGCTGACATTTCCACATCCTGTTTGGAGATCATCATGCATGATCACTTCAAATTTAAGTGAATTCAATCAGTCACACCCACACAAGTGACTCCTCTAAACATCATTTAAGCTATAGCCACCAACAACCCTCTCTCTCTCAGGACCTATCATGCACATGAACTCAGATGATTATACATGTACATGTTCCTGGTTGGGTGTTAGTCTGGTTTTGGGTGGCTTGCCTTTCACAAAACACCAAGGAGATCAACCTTTGGACTTCCACTTTTTTAAGTATCCTTTGAGGTGTGTATTGGGGCTAGCAGTAGATTGCAACATTACGCAATCAAATGTTGGGAGGATGTGGAGGCGTCAGGGATTTGCGCCAATCAAGCTGTCACTTGCATTTAACTTGCACTCTACACCTGGATTACAGTGGGTTAATTGACTGGTGCTGCCATTGTGATTCTTATAGGTTAATAGCACAGTGCAAAGACTAGCCGCTGATAAGGGAGAGCTTTTACAACAGCACGCAGATGAAGTAGACCAGTATGAAAGAAGAATAAGATCCCTGACAGAAGAGGTCAGTCCACCTATTTGATAATATTTTGAGGACATTTTAGTAGTGTCTGTGAATTGCAATTAGATTTGCATGATGCTGCAGCTGGAACATAAATTAGCTGGTGTTCAAAGAGTCTGTTAACCTCTCTTTTTTGTTCAAGGCTGAGACACATGACAGAGAAAATAAGCTTTTGACTGCAAAGGAGAGTGAGCTTCAAGAAAGCTTGCAGAGTTTACAGAAGGAATTGGGTATGTAATACCCAGGGATTCCCTGAAAGATGTAATCGTATTGCATGCCATGCTGATATGATGGGCTTACATGTGCTGTTCCACATGAAAATTTGCTTATTTTATTGAAAATGTTTCCCTGTTATCAACATTCACAGCTGATCTGCGAGACAGAGAAGCTACTCAGCAAGTGGAGTCAACTCAGCTTGTGGCAGCTGAGATCGAGAGATTAGCAGAGGATAAGCAGAGATTAGCAGAACACTTGCAGCAAGAGGTATGAAGTTGATCAATCAGCTGATAATTATAGACCCTTTTCATAACTGTTCCCCAGCCTGCAAATTATTCTTTTATTCTAGGGGGAGCGTTTGCCTTCCAATGTGTGCTGGGTTTTATTCCTGGGCTCGGCATCATAAATGGGCTGAGTTTGTTGGTTTTTTACTCTGCTCCGAGAGGTTTTTCGCTGGTACTCTGGTTAATTCCCCTCTCCCAAAAACCAAGATTTGATTTGATTTCATTCTACTTTATTTAGAGTTGATTTGATTTAGTCTGCTCCATTAGTGAAGCATCTGTGCTCAGCTAGAAAGATTTGAGACTTCAGAAAAGGGTTCATAACATATTTGTGACTCTTTAGTTAACACAAGCTACTCTCACATGCATGTAACTACAACAAGTTATTCAAGGCAGTCTTTCTTGAAGTATGTACAGTGTACACAATCATATTTCATAGTGAGAGGTTAGCCTTTCACTAAGTTTTGCATTTAACAAACTACACAGCATGATCACCTACACTGTACTTATAGTAATATCATCCTATAAATATACCTTTTTTCATAATGGTGGACGATTTGATTATTCTTTTGTGTGTATGTTAATTAGCCTCACTTACTGTAAGAACTCTTGAATTTGGCACATGCCAAAGAGGCTAGTAAGGTTAATAATAATAATAATCACTTTATCTCTCCGCAAACCAACCCAACCTGACGAATTAATGAATTATGCAATAACAATCTGTTACTTCCAATTTTTCACACAGGGGAGAGAAAATGTCAGACTTGTAAGGTATGCATTATTGTAACTTATATGATTTTCATTTCATTTATGCCTGAGATCAGTCACTATAGTCCTGATTGGTGTTGCCTCATTGTTGTCCTCACTGTTTGCCACAGGGCCCACTTTTGCAAAGTAGTGTTCAGCAATATAGGTACACTGTACCTGCTGATTAGTTAGTCCTACATTTTCACCCAAGAGTACAATAACATGACCGCTTAGCAGAAGGTGGTTGGTTTAAATGCCAGACCACACCACAAATCAGAGGCTTAAAATAATTTTAGGATTTGCTGGCTGTGTGCTCAACGTCTCTGGTAACTCAGTTCAGATGAATATATGATCATTGGGCAGTGGTCTCCTCCACCTCCTCTCGTTAAAGTTGAAGGGGCGTAAAAGAAGCCACACACTGATCACATAGAGTAGGACACGTAGTTCCCAGTGCTGTGGTGTGTCTCATACATCTCAAGGTTGGGTTGAGGCTGGGCAAAAAGCCTCAGCTGGTCTCGGAGCCTACAGTGTTCCCAGCTTGAGTGGAAGGGATGTGATGATGATTATGTGCTTGACTTTCCAACAAGGAAGACAGAGACTTTAGTTGACTTCTGTTTTGGAAGTCACAGTACGACTAATTTGCCAAAAAAATCATGACAATGTGAAGGGAAGTTAAAAGAAGCCATGGCATTGCTTGATAAGTGTAGGACATAAAGTCCCCAGTGTCATGGTGAGAGGTCGTTTGTGGACTTAAGTGGCTGTGATATGCACCTTAATATACACTGAAGCTGATTTAGAGACTAACCAGAGATGAGATCGATCTCACCTCACTGATTCCTCTCTAATTCGGCTACTTTGTAATGCTGTCACAACAATTACACAGTCTCATTAAAGAGCATTGTGAGTTTCACTGAATAATGAAGTGTTGTTATTATTCATAGCTCTTGATTTTGTGTCTGCCGTAGGGAGCAAGAGCGCTATCTGCTGAGAATACAGGAGTTAGAGTCTGCTTTGGCTCGGATGGGAGAAGAGGCTATTGACAAAGCCACCCTCCTGGAAACAGCACAGAGTGATAAGGAGACTATTAGCAGGTTAGGGGGAGCATTCTTAAACAACCTCAACCATCCCTATGTATCTTTTAAGAGAAGACAGATCAGAGTAATGTGATTTTTCAATATCAGACTTTATTATAGCTCTCACTTAGTACGCGCGCTGTGATTGGTCAATTTTGCGGGCCGTATTCTACAGTACAGCCCGCTTGACTTCAACTAGTTTCTTTCCCGCGCGCCGAATTAACCTCAGAGATATAATAAATATCTTACTTACCTCGTTTTCTCGGTCCGTACTGTAAGTTACGGATCCTCGTTTTTTCCCATTAATTTATGGCCCAAGCGCGAAGCGCGCGGGCCATAAATCAACGGGAAAAAACTCGGTCCGTAACTTACAGTACGGACCTCGAACTCGGTTAGTAAGAGGTATGTATGCAGTCATACTTTTTTGTCCACAGGTCCTTAACACTATCAGAGGTGTATAATTTATATGTGCGGCATGTAAATAAGGAGAAGATCAAGTTTGCTTGCTTTTAATCTGATGACGTTCGGCGACTTGACTGGTTACCGTTAATCTCAATGCCATCCTGGAATAATTTTTAAGTACAAATGTACAAGTTGCGCATAACTTCATTGTGAAAATGCAACAAATAGTTTAAGGTTGATGCAACAAAAAATATGACTTGAGTGTTCATTAAAATAATCTTCTCCCCCTTGTATTCAGGTTTGCTGCTGTGTAGTAATAAGGTAAACTCTAACATTGACCAGCATTTTTATGCGTTCTTTTTCAGGGCTTTAAAGCAAAACAAAGAGTTGAAGGAAAAAACTGAGGAGCTGGAAGAGAGATTTGTTAAAATGGTAACATTTACGTGTTTTGCTGCGTAGTAATTCTTCTAGATGGCCTTTTGCCTGTCATTCAACATGTTGAGAAATCTTATTTGATTCAGTTGTCATTCCAGGAGTATTCATTCATGGTTCCGTAAGCAATTGCGTTTCCTTGTGGAAAAGGTAGTCAGTTATGAGGAAATGGAAAATGCACTTATTAACAAAGCCAACTGAACCTTTCCTCACATAATTTTATTTAGTCTGACTGACTCTCATAATCAACTTGCCCAGCGTCTTAAGGGATAAGGAAATGTGATCAGCTAATTACCAGTATGAGTCCTTGTCAAAGATTTTAAATACACACATTACTTCACAGAGAGAACTGATCCCGTAAGGAAGATGGTTTCAAATGTTGTTAGAGTGAAGATTTTTTATTATTTTAAAATTATTTATTTGTTTCTTTGTTTATTTATTTTGCAGAGTCAAGAGAACATGGAGCTCACAAGCAGTTTGGAAACCGAGCGCCACATGGCGAAAGAACTAGCTGCTAAACTTAGTGATTTGGGGGTGGAACTTGAGGAGTCAAAACAACTGGTGGGTGGCCTCAGACAAAAAAGTCCTAAATATGTTTTCATTTATGGAGAAAGACGTTTGGAAAGTTTATGAAAGTTCAGAATACAAGATATGGCCACTCTCCATATTCAATCAGGCTCTGCTAGTAGTGAAGTTAAGGTGGAAAAAGGTTTGCGATTTTTACAGATAGTGACGTTGTGAACTGCTCCGTTAGCGCCTCTCTGAACTATTTTGTTTGGATTTAGCTGTCTTCAAGGAATGCTGAGATCGAGTCCTTGAGAGAAGACCTCGAAGTAACTTCAGAAAGCCTTAGAGAAGAGGTTGGTGATTCTTTTATTATTACTTACACTAATGAATCTTATAGTAATTATGTTTTGATGTATTTGCGCAATTTAGCAACTGAGGTCGTTACGGGAAAATCTCAGACTGAGGCCTTGCCGTATTGACCGAGCGATAGCGAGGTCAATACAGCTAGGCCGAGGTGTGAGATTTTCCCGTAACGACCGAACGGTCAAGGTTATCAAGTTGTTTATTATAGGGCTAATTTAACAAAACAGTCCTTTTGTTTTGTTTTGTTTTTTCCGAATTTGCATAATCCGTAATTACGGGAGAATAATGCCCTTGCTCTTAGCCAGTCAGAGCGCGCGTTATATCGGCTTTAACTCACTCAAAGATTTCAGCTGATTTCATTGTTTCGTGCAGACTCTTGCCCACTAACCGGCCCAGTCTTTCCTTTACCCCTTGGTCAGTAGGCCCGATACAATTGTGGTCTTTTCCTGATTAGTTTTCCCTTATGAGGCAATGCAGAATCGCATTTTCGCAAAGTGTTTTGTCAGTTTTAGGTATAGTTTGTGATGATAATTCAAGACGTCACCAGGGTGGGTGTTCAAAAATGCTTTGTATAATGAATTGAAATTAGTGGACGTAATTTCGCTAATAAAGGCAAACTTAGACTTCATTAGATCTATGTCTAAACGCCGATCTACTGACAGAGGTAGGGCTTGGCCATACAGTCATTTGGTTTTTCAGCGGGCCTGTGGATCAAGTGTGTAACTGAATAATAATAGACAACGGAGCGTCTCCTACAACATGGTAAAATCGATTGATATTCCGACTTGCTGTTGACTGCCTTTTGATGTCGTCGTTTACAGGTATCAAAAGGAGAGAACATGGTTTCATCACTTAAGGACAAACTTGATGTCTCTTCGCAGCAGCTTCTTGAACAGGTTTGTTGGTCATTTCCGCGATATACAAATTTAACGTAAATTTTCCATCCCAAAAGCACAGAGTTGTTTCACAGCTGTGATGAGAATTGAAGCAAAATATTAATACGTGATTACGATTATACGCTATCCTGAGCTGTGGTTTAAACTTCTGGGACCTGTTCCATAGGTAACGCCTATCACTAACTCCTTCATCAAAGAATTGTCTCGTTAGAAAGCTCTTGTGATGGATTGCTGTGCACCCAGTAAAGCTTATTTAGATACCAACTTAAGATTGTATTATGTTTCATTTGCAGCTGAGGCAGAAGGATTTTGAAATTTCAACTATTCGTGAGGAATTGGATGTATCTTCTCAGCTGTTGAAGGAACAGGTAGAATTTCTATCAAACTCATCCCCCCCCCCCCCCCCCCACCCTCCCAAACGATTGGACACGTTCTGTCATAAAAGTCAATGGCATTGTCTCTTTCATCAAAGTTTTTCTGAGTGACAGTGTTTATTACAGGGTTGGCACTGTCCGGGAAGAATCAGGGAAAACAAATTCTTTTTTTTTTTTTCAAAGTCAGTGAAAAGTCAGGGAATTGTACTTTTAGCTGGCCATTACGTTTGGGAAGGAGATTCCTTGTTAGTAAAGGTAATGTAGTTTCAAACAATTCGCGCAAAGGAACTGATTTCCGTGGCTGCATTGCTGGCTTTTTTGCCCAAGGATTTGACTTGGTTTATCAATGAACAGTCAGGGAAATATCAGGGAATATATCCCAATGAGTCAGTGGCAACCCTGTTATTTGGTGACATTTTATAGAACATTGTTTCATTTTGTTTTACTCTAGCTGGCCAGGAAAGATCTTGAATTGGCTTCCCTCAAGAATGAGCTTAGCCAATCAGAGGCAAGACTTACTGAACAGGTACGTCATCTAACGACGTATATTATGTGCCGGATTATCATTAGCCTTCGTAGCTGACGGTATTTTAGGCGCGCGGAGGCGGAGGCGGCGGAGCCGTTGAAAGCGAGCGGCGAGGCCGCGTCAACGAGCGCCGCGAGAAACGCCTCCTCCCCATTCTCCTCGCGGCTTCGCCTCTTGCTTCCAGCGGCTCTTTACTCCGCGTGCCCACAACACCGGCAGCTACGCAGGCTAGATTATCATCAGTCATGGTCCTTTGAGGTTGTGAGGCCAAAACGATTTTGTGAAACAGGTGCCGTTTTCTAAGAATCCTCAAAACTGTTATTATCTTAAAGCTTTCAAAACTGCTCATCGTTCACTTTGACTCGAAACCACGTACGAGGATACAGTGACAATAGGAGTAATTGTTCTTTTGGGTTTTAAACCTTGCAAACTTAAATTTCCAAAGTGAGAAAATTAAGAAATACAGCACGATAGAAATGCATGTAATATTAAATGGAAACTCGGAAAAAATCGGAGTTCCAGATGGGATTTGAACCGACGACCCTCCGTGATCTGGACAGACGCACTAACCACTGAGCTGCTGGGACTCTATGGTGAGCAAGGGTGAAATATGGTGATGCGGTTCCAGTCAAAGCCCACATTTCACCCTTGCTCAGTGGTTAGAGCGTCCGGCTAAATCACGGAGTGTCGTGGGTTCAAATCCTATCTGGAACTCGGTTTTCTTTCCGAGTTTCCATTTGATGTTTACATGCATTTCTAAACTTAAATTTATCCATTTTTTTCCGTTGTCACACATTAGCTTTTCTTTCGCTTTGCAATACAAGCTGTGTTTAGATTTTATTTGCTTGCATGTAGCAGAAGGCTAAGTTATGTGTTGCTTAGGGGATCTTTATAAAAGACTACTTCTATGTTTAAATTTCTAGTTTCTCTTGAATGAACACAATGATGAGTATAAGAAACAAGCTGAAGTGGCCAGCAGACTACAACAGCAACTGCAGTTAGCACAGGTCAGTGATGAATGTGGTGAAATCGAATTCGTTTGAGGGAGAGTTGCGTAACCGAGCTGCTAGCAGACGCTGTTAACCGTGGTATCTTTAGTTTTCTCTTTGTTTCTCCGAACTCAAATTTATGGTGCGACTTTTTTACGAATGCTCGCGTTTGTTTGTTTATTAGGCTGTCTATTTGTCTGTCTGTCTATTTGTTTCTTCGCTCGATTTTCTTACTGCACAAATCAGAAACATAATCACAACAACTTGCCTGTCGTTTTCTTTGTCAAATGTTGTTCCTGTGGTTATTTCATCGCAGTCAAAATGCTCGCGGATTACGATTTACACGGTGTTTATCGTTGACATTTAATTCTAATCTTTCAGAGTACGATCAACCAGTTAACGGCACAGAATGCTCAGCTTCAAGAAATGTTAACCAACGCAGAGAACCGCAGTAGTATGGAAGGCTCAGGAACGGAAAGTATGTTTAAGTACTTACTTGGGAACTACATGATTAACGTCCGATGCCAGTTGATTATTACGCTGAAGGGGAGATACTATAAAATCATCGATCTCGAAGATACTTTTTGGTTTGTTAGTGTTGACACTAATGATTTCCTAGTGGGGGAAGCTTGAAAAAGTTTCAACTAATGTCGAGAAAACTTAGTGCACGGTCTATAATGCTTTTTATTCGGTAGTTATTCAGGCAATTGAGATCCAAGTCACTGGGCCATACAAGCGAATAAAATGAAGATTTCTTAATTAACGCTTCGCTTAGGCAGATTCTTGACATGATCCTAAATTTTGGCCGATCTCAGGCTTAATGTTCAGTATTAAGAAAGGTTCCTGTTGAAAAAAAGAAAGGGTAACACCTTGGCCGTGAACTGAGATTTTTGTTTGGGATACCTGTGGCATGTGGCATCTCACATTCTATGTCCGTTAATGCTAATGAGTTGCAAAGTTTATACTGAACGCATTGTGGACAGTGTATCCCACACGTGTACCCTTTCGGTACTTTTTTTTTTTAATCTAGCGCATAGATTGTCTGTGATAATCTTAGAATATAATCAATATTTATAATGTCTTCATTATAGTAAGAAATGTTGCGCTCTCTTTGAAATTATCTCTTCAGCAACCGATCTTCATTCCCCTTGCACGTTGATTTGATTACACAGTTAATTAATCTTCTATTGAGCCAAGTGTTAGCCTCCTACGAAGACCATCTTTTGGCTCGTCACGCAATGTGTCCTCCTAACGAGATTGCATGAAGAGCCAAAGGAAAGTCTGCGAAAGAGGCTACAAGAATGTATGCGGGTTTCAATGTATAATGCACCCACGTTCCCTACAGGCTCAGACGAAGAGGAGGCCTCCAAACGTGCCGTGCAAGGCTCTGACGTGCAACACATGCACAATGGTACAACAGACAGTGAGGATGGCGAAATTCGCATCAAGCGGCTGCCCCCTGATGTCATCCCCCTGCAGGCTACAGAGCACATGGTGGATGAGGCACCACCCTACATGAACGGGGACGCGAGTGAAGGAGAAAGCACTGTGGAGACTGACTCCATTGAGGATATGAACATGGCACCTCACAAGCCAATACCCCCTCCCCTCCACCTCCCCCTCCAACAAAATACACCAGTAGGGAGGACATGGTAAGATACTTATGATCTGCAGCTATTGTTGAGTTGTTTAAAGTAAGACGTAACCTTTGGGTCGGAGTCCGCGTTATGAGTGCTCAGAATAGAAAATAGGCTTTTTCTTACAACGACATTTTTATTTAGAATTAGATAATTGATATTGCAATTTGTCCAACCGAGTGAAGCGGAGCTAATCGAGTCGGGTGGAACAATAACACGGTTATATATAGACATACGTACCTTAAAGGCATATGTTTAGACGTACATACTTTTAGGCTTTGTTCTTTGGGATCGCATCACTGTATTTGTTGTCGTTGATTGTAATAGTTTTCCTCTTTCTGTTCCTAAAAGCAAAGTCAAGGAATGTGTTTTTTCCGGTTTGGGAAGAGTGCTCTGATTTTTGGGTGGTTTTTGGTGGTTGGTATGCTCCAATTTCTGCTGAAACCAAAATGGCCCCAAAACGTTGTGTTCTTACATGAACTATTTCTGCTTTGATCCGGGCAAAGAATATTTGGTTAGCAAATATGCCTGGTAGACTATGCGTTTCCTGCTACTTAAGTAGTGCTCATAACTGTGATGATCATTCACATATTCATTCTTTAATTCGCAGTTCAAATGTATGATTTTTGTATATTCATTCTCACATATTCATCACTCACTGGTTTATTGCGAGCCAATATAATGATCAGCTCCCAGTTGGCTTGTCAGCTCAGCTGGTTGAGCACTGCACCGGTATCGCAGAGGTCGTTGGTTCGATTCCCGTACAAGCCTGAGTTTTTTTTCAGGCTTTGTTTTCTCTACTGCTTAAGTAGTGTTCATAACTGCGATGATCATTCACATATTCATTATTTAATCCGCAGTTCAAATATGATTTTCGTATATTCATTCATAAACATAAGCGAAGCAAACCTTCCAACTGCCAAAACTCAGGGATCCCACCTTTAAGGACGTTCGCGCTAACTGTTTATGCGCATCTAAACTGCGCAGGTAACTCAACAGTATTGTGTCACGTATTAGTCACGATTGACTTGTCCCCAACTAAACAAACATGGCGCCGTAAATGTCACACCAGTTTTACTCGTTTAGATCGTCGGTGACCCCTAACTTTTTTACACGAACCATTTACTCTACTTATTCTCTACCAAAAAGGATAAAATGTAACAAATCTCACTGTAACGGTAGCGCTTATGAGGACGCTCGTTGAGGATTAGATTCAATATTTACGACAACCCTAATAGCGTGAAATTATTAAAAATATCCACTCCTTAAGACCTATGCAAATAAATCTTCACTCAACCAGTTTATTTCTATGATTTTTGATGGCTAATTCGATGAAACTATACTTCGTTATTATGGCCGATTTATAGCAAATAGGGCATTTTTCCAGTGCCCTTTCCTCCGAAACAAAGTCGGTGACCCCCCTTTATTTTTTTTAATTTTGGAATAAGTAACTCATGCCCTAACTCTAGGCGAGAAGTGAAAAAATTTCCACTGTGGGAAGATTTTCGCGCGAACGTCCTTAAGAGAAGATAACAAACGAGTGCATGCATTTATACAGTGAAATCTGCTTAGTATGATGCAAATGAGCATTGCCTGAAAAGACGTGATAGTCAACTGGCCCTCATCGTTGTCTGATCTTTGTCTAGGTTGACTCACTGTCTGCATCAATCCGTCAGTTGGAGATGGAAAGAGACCAGTTAGCTGACATTTTGCACAGAACGCAGGACCAGCAAGAGGACGATTTATTGAGGTTACAACAGCATATGGAACTGCAACTGAAGCAACAACTGCAGCAGCAATACAGACAGGTATAGAAATCTGACGGCATGTGCGGTGCCTTGAAGCGTCGAGTCTTGTTCTTAGACTGGACACTCGCAAAACTAAATATTGGATTTTCAATTGAGTGTCGTAAACCAAAAACCAAAGCAATTACACTGGCCAATCGCAACAGACCCGAGCAGCTCAACGAACCAATCAGAATTCCAAGCAATGACATGTAACCGGTGCAAAGCGCGGGAAAGTGCGCGCGTGCAAGTCGCGATTGGTTTCTGTTCTGCTTCTCACTGGTTGAGAAAGTGGCGCGAATTTTGCTAACCAATCACAGAGCAAAGCAATGCAAAACCAAAGCAAGTGAGAATTACTTTCGACACTCGGTTGAAAACCGCTCTAGTAGTTTGTATATGCCAAACCAATGGATATTACGGGTGCAGTTCATCTCCCGGCGTAGTCTCATTTTCCTGGGTTATGCTTGCTACTGAATTCAATATTTATTCAAACAGAATAAAAGCGCCGTTTTATATCACATTTGGTAAATTGCACAGCTTATAGACCTCTTTCATAATGGCGGACGATTTTAATTATTCTTTTGTATATGTGTTAATTAGCCCTACTAACCTCACTTTAATGAAAAAATTCTATTGAATTTTGCACATGCTGACGAGGCTAGTAGGGCTCATTATCATAAGAATAAAAGAATAATTTGTCAGGCGCCATTATGAAAAGGGTCTATGCACAAAAGCGCTCGCGAAATCACTTACTTGGTTAAGAATCTGTAACAATAAAATGGAATGTAGATCATCGCGTAAGAGTGAACTAAGTTTCAGTTTCTGTTTATTTATTTGCCACTGTGTTCGGCCTTAGGATACTAAGTGGTGAGATTTTTCGTCGTTCGTGTACTATTTCTGCGCCATTTTGAATTACGTCATAAATGACATCGTGAGTTCAGCCTCGCTCTGTTTATTTACGCGTGGTCCAGTGAAGTTCGACGTTTGACCCAACAGGCGAACTTAACTAATTTGGGTCGACCTAAACTGTAAATTGCGGCTCCTGTAAAGTACAACGTTTCACACGGGCTTTGCAGACCCAAAGTATTTTTTTAAAACTGATTTTCAAGTGAAATGAATTACGTTAAGCAGCCAGACTCCATGGTGCCATCGCGTGACCAAGTAAAGATTATAATCAAAGTCTCCGTAAAATCAAGTACTGTTTGTGTTGTACAACATAGAGCAAAGTCAACCAACGATGGCGTCGTTTAGTACATAATTTTCCCTTGCTTTTGAAGGAAAAAATAAGGTACCCTAGTAGAACATACCGCTAAGTGCTTTTGTGACATAAGATGATAATATCTTGTATTGAACACACTGGCTGAGTCTGAAGATTTTAGTATGCTGCAAATAAGAACCAAATCCTTGTTTACACTTCAATATTGTTTTTTCTCATCGCAAGATCGAAAATATTACCGAATCACAGCTAAATACCAGCCGACAAGGAAGCACACAACCGATCACAACCCTGTCACCTCATATTACGGATTTCATTATTATCACATCAGACTACTGCAGCAATGGATACTCGAACGCACTCCTGATCTACAATTACAACTTGTAGAATAGAGGAGACCGCTTAATAGAAGTCTAAATTAGAACAACTATTAGGAAAGTAATTTTGGGGAGTTAGTTAGCTGACAGTTCTGCTTAATACTTTATTTGCACTTTATTCCAACAGGTGCAAGAACAGTTCCAACAGCAGCTCCATGAGCAGCAACAAAAGATTCAGCTGCTTCAGGCAGTGGTGGAGAAACAGAAAGCACAGATAGAGAGCAAGGAGGAGCCAGAACTACCTAACGTACCACTGGATCAGTTGGATCAGGAAGATACCATGTCACACGAGGCTATCAAAATGGCCTTCAGTAAACTCCAGGTATTGAACGCGGCCTGCGTGACCTTGCTTCTTGTCCTTTTCACATCACGCAAAGCTAGTCACGCAAAGTTTGTTGATTTTCTGAAGGCCCTTCTATAGCCCCTGAGTAATTAGATCACTGTCAGTGATAACATTTACGGGTATGGAACGTAGCTTGGGTGACGTTGCTTCTTTTCCTTTGTTGTTGTTGTTTTTCTTGCAAGGGCTTTCACATAACGCATAGCTAGTCACGCAAAGTTTGTGCAGTCTCTGAAGGCCCTTCTTTAGTCCCTGAGTAATTAGATCACTATCAGTGATAACATTTACAAGTGTGGAACGCGGCTTGCGTGACGTTGCTTCTTTTGTTTTTTCTTGCAAGGGCTTTCACATCACGCAAAGCTAGTCACGCAAAGTTTGTAGAGTCTCTAAAGGCCCTTCTTTAGTCCTTGAGTGATCAGATCACTTTCAGTGATAACATGTTTAAACTTTTGAACCCTGGCGTAATATGGTTGCTCGATAACACTCGCTAGCTACTTCTTTTGCGTCACGCAACTTTGGTCACGCGAACATTGTGAGGTCACGAAAAGGCCATTCAGTTATAACAGAGTAAGTGGGGTTATTTTGTAAGTTGGTAAAGTACAATCCTCACGGTTAGGTTAACAGTGAAACTGTTGTTAAATTGAATGGCGTTTTAACAGACCTATGAGACGTCATGGTCGCAGTTTGTGATTGTCATTGTCAGGGTTTGTGTGTTGTCAGTTGCCTATGTTATGTACTTTGGTATTGATGATCGTCCATTCAATGTTTTCTTTCGTTTCCCAGGCACGGTTCATGAAGGTAATGAACGAAAAGGCCTCTCTGATAGAAAGAATTCAAGAGCTTGAACATATCACAATACAACTTTCAATGGAAACAGAAACTATCGGTTAGTGAGTTCTTTTTGTACGAAAGCGTGAAAAGTTTGATTTGTTAAACCGGTGTTCCAGTTAAAACGGGGGTCTCTGGTCAAAAACCCATGTAAGCTGGCTTCCTGGTCCGTCAAATTTAAGTAAATGCTATTAACTTCTTAAGGTACTTGGGACATTTGTCAAAATATCTTGAATTTCGTCGGACCGCTGGAAAAGTTTACTGGTGGTTAAAGTCATCGCGAATTGATGAGCTTGGCAACTGGTGCCTTAAAAGTTAGCGGGGGAGGGCCTGAGGTAATCCAGGCCTAGCAGGGAGGTATCCATGGTAACCCCGCAAGCGGGAACCACCCCAACAGCGCCCGCTAACAGGCACCGTCACACTGAACCTAGTCCAGTGGAAAATACTTACCTGACCTAATACTTACCTCCTAAGACAAGTTACCCTTTGGGAAGGGAGGGCGGGGCTAATGAATCCGCAAAGATTCGCACAAATAGCACTGATCCGCAACGATCGCTAGAATGCCACGCTATACAAGATTGCCCCTTTAAATTCCAAGGGGTGCCCCACAGGTCATGTGCAAGATAGGCCTAGACCGCTGGCCGCATTGGCTTGAGGTTAACCTTGCCTAAATTACATTTAGCCACATTAAAACGGCGTACAGCACCAAGAGATTTTATAGAATTTTTTTTGTGGGGGGGGGGGGGGGGGCGGATTGTTCTTGGTTGCTTGTTTTTATCTTTCTACGTGCGATTGTTGTATATATACACTCAAGCTCGTGAGACTGAGACGAGATGTGCATGAGACAACTTTCGTGCACTCGTGTATTCTCAGAGAGAGAATAAGACACCACTGTCAATTTTTGATTTATGTCCTTGCTTTCTTACATCCAGGAGAGTACATTACTCTTTACCAAACCCAAAGAAATGCTCTGAAATCTTATTATAAAGACAGAGAAAGGATTATCGCTCAACTGTCCAGCGAGAAAGCCAACATGCAGGTAGGCCATAGGATCAAAATAGAAATTTTCCGTAACGACTTCACACGTCATGTCTCTTCAATGCCTGTTGTGGGTAGTAAACTGAACATCAGTGCTCTTGCCCAGCCTCCCTCGATTCATGTATTGCTAAACCAAAAATTTATGACAGATGTTTGGCGTTAACTTTAAAACTTATTCAGGCGATTTTTCATAAACAGGATTTCAGAGCAGTTGTTATTGTTGTTGTTATTGTTTGGTCGTTATTCTCAAAAGAAAACCTTCAACTATGTACAAGAGTGCTTTCAATTTCATGTTTCTTTCGGTTGTCAGTGGAGTTGAGGCAATACTCCATCATTAACTGTTTCACTCTTCACAACACACCAGATAAAACCTGTCAAGATTGATTGAGCTTCTTTGTTTGGTTTATTCCTTCACTTGCCAGGAAAAAATGAACCAACTTCAAGATTTGGTCAAACGAATGCTGGACGAGAGAAAAGAACTACGAATACAACAGCTTCAGCTGCAAAACGTAATAAACAGCCGCATGGTCGCACATGAACACGAGTCCATAATCTCATCTTACCAAAAAGGAGACGAAATCATTGTACCACAAGCACAAGCGGAGGTCGAAAGTGAAACGAACATTCAAACCACGGACGACAGCGATCGATCGAGAAGTTCGATTCTCGAGGAGACAGAAACAGAACTTAGTCAACTCGACAATGACGAGGAGTTGGATCAAAACGATGGCACTGCTCGTCAAATTTTACAGATTCTTGAACAGTTAGGTCCTTCTGAAGAAGGCACCCTCAAAGGATGGATGTCACCTGTTGTGCGGAGTAGAGAGTTCATGCCATGTAGGCATTGTGACGGGCGCGTGCTTAGATTGTAGTTTTACGAATTTGGTATCATAAATGCTATATTTTACATAAATAATAATAATTATTGGGGACAAACTTGTCCAACACGCTCACACCATAGGACATCCACTGACCGGGGTAAACCACAGGAATACAAGTGGTAGAAAGCTTTGTAATTGGTGTGACGTTGAACAGGAATTAGTCTGCCCTTATAAATACCTTTCTCTAGTGCGGCTGGGGAACTAAAGTAGCGATAAATCTCTAGCACACTAGGTCTCAAAGAGTGCTTTTCACCGGCAGTAGAGAACTCTGGCATAAGTTAGTGAGAAGTTTTATTTATCTCGTATCACGTTACTGTGATTGATAACAACCAAGGGGACGCTGTTCTTTGGTTTGACAATGCGAGAATTCAACTGACGAGAATCTGTCTCATACCTGAGACAAAATGGTTAATTAAGAGCTAATGTACGGGAAGGTTAACTTTTCCCTTTGGACATTCGATCCCCCCAAAAAAAGTGTAGAACACCCAAGAGACTACCTCGTATGTGCAATCGTTGATCCAAACAGACAATGGGAAAGGGGTAGAGATTCGTAGAATTCCTGGTACGTTGATTGTTAGAAAGAGGTGCAGCTTAACTTGTCCACTTTGCCTAGTCTCCTTCGGGACCGAAATCTGGGAGTGCTTGTACTAATAAACAACGGCCGCGAAGGAGACTAGGTTCCAGCCAACTAGCAGCAGAATACATTGTGACGTCGGTGTACATTGGAACTTTTGAAGTATCTATTAACAAGTTATTTTCTTCAGTCCTGTTTATCATGGTTTCAGTCTTGGAGTATTTTTGAGCGCAACGTAGAAACTTGTGAAAATCCACGTTTAACTATTATTTTATTTAGCATTCTTTCTACGAGCGATCGTAGGCTCATGTAGTGTCCTACGCAGCCGAAATTCGGAAGTGACTGAAGGAAAGTTGAACGAACCAGAACGGCCGCGTAGGAGACTAGGCTCTAGTCATTTAGCAGTAGTATAAATTGAGCGCAAACAGGAGATGGGGCTCCTGGCGTAAATTAATACTTTGAAATATTCATATTCTTGACAAAGTATTTTCTTGAGTTGCGTTTACCTTCAAACTGCACAATTGAAATTAGATTCATTAAGGTAAATCCAGGTCAAAGTAAATAGGTTGTAGAAATAGACATTTTATTTATTGGGTAATTTCTTTTGATTTAGTGAATCATTTATTTACTTACAAAACTGCAGCAATAGAAAAACAAACATGGAATGTGGTCAAGATTAGTTGCTACAAGCATGTACGTATTTATAATTGTCATGCTTTGTCTGGTTTTCCCTAGAGGATTACAGCGGTGATTATATTGCCGTGAACACCTAAAATATGTCTGGAATGTTGTGCTGTAACCAATCACAGGCGAGATCTTCAAACCACAGAAACCACAGGCAACGAACGGTCACGGAACAAATTATTTTCGTTTTATTTAACATGTTTAAGGATACAAGCTGTCTTATTAGGAATTTAAAACACCACTGCTCCCCAAGATCAGTGCTGAGGACCGCATTCAGCACATCGTTCGATTTTAGAAAGAAAAATTTAGAAGCCAACGCGACGCGACGACGACCGGCTTTCCATGTAACGACATAATGAACAATCGTGTATTCTTAGAAAAATAAATTTTCAGATATGCATTCAACAATATAAAGCCGTTGGGTTGTAACATGCGAGTTTACGGACATTTACGGAGATCCTTTTGGTAAGAAGAACTGCGATCGGAGATAATCATGTTTTTTTTTTCTTTTGCGCGCAAGATGTGCTAATAATCGCATCCAAAGGGGACTTAAAATCTTCTTGGCTAAATCCCCTCATAACTAGTTTCCTACAGCATGTAATCCCCCAGATATCAAATGCATAAATGCCTTCAGAGAAAAAGCAAAATTATATTTTGGAAGGAATACCGAAAATTGGGCTGTTTACTTTGCGCGATGTGTCAATCATTCCATAGATGTTGAATTTGGTCGGTGGTTTGCCAGTTTGCGATCTTGCGATCAAGGAGCTTCTGCCGGCACAGTAGTTCGAAGGTTTAATCGTTAGCGCACGTAAATCCAATCCCCTTGTTCTACAAAAAAATATTAGCGAGGATTATGTTATCAGAAACGAAAACATCGGCAAGAACAACTCTCGAATTTCAACTTTATTATTAGCTACCAAAAAAAAAGAATACAGGTAATAAATTACCAATTTAGTAAATCTCCCTGACCTAACAAAAAAGTGTTAACGCTTGCTGCAATAGCCGCGAAGCGATGGGAATCAGAAAATTCTAGCGGCTTACCTTGCAACATTGTAACTTGCGATCAGGCGTAACTACCGATTTCGATCGTTACAAAAAGTTTGAAAATTCCCACGCCAAACCGTCGCGTGCGTCGGCCCGGCACTTCGGCTTTGTAATTTATTTCAAAATCGTTCAAACCTGTATTCTTCGCTATCATAGCACACACTGTAAACAAATAGGAAGGAAAAGCAATTGTTTACTTGTAAAGAGACTGAATAAAACAAAACGAAAATAATTTGTTCCGTGACAGATAGGAAACCGTTCGTTGCCTGTGGTTTCTGTGGTTTGAAGATCTCGCCTGTGATTGGTTACAACACAATTAACATTCCAGACATATTTTAGGTGTTCACGGCAATACAATCACCGCTGTAAAAGATACATGTATACATCCCTTCGTGCCATAAGTTCAAAGTGTGCACTCCAAATTACAGTAGTCACAGGAGCCCATCATGGGCCCCTGGTAGTCATTGGATAGAAATTGGTTAAATGGCAGCTGAACTAGAGGCAATAAGAATGGTAACTGGTCTTATGCAACGACGTTTGTTGATTTGTTGTCATATTAAGGTATCATACTCTACAAATACAAAGCATGAAATACCAGCGTTTTGGCAATATCCCACGATTATCCCACGATCAGCGAAACATAAAACCAGCCCATCAGGTATGCGGCTAAGTTTTCGACTTTCCAATCATTGTCACCAATTCGCACCGTTGGTTTGGCTTATCATCTTGCTTACTGCTCATTACTGCACGCCCTGTGAACTCAGTGTGGGATTTGGAGGTAATTAATCGTGGTTTGTTGTACCCCTTTTATTTCCGAAATTGCCCGAGGTATAAAAGATATTTTTAAAAAATACTAGTAACGACGGCTCGGGTGACTTTGGGATCGTTCATGAAGACGGGATGGCATTACGATGACGAAACGTTGCATTTTTTTTGTCAGCCTCCTCACAACGAACTACCACTGCCTTTTGCAACGGCCAGTCTCGTTATACTTTGTGGAGTGGGAGATGGTCTTGCTTCATCCTCCACAAACTGGAAGTTTAAAAGGAATTATAGGTTTTACCTTGGGGTTGAGAGGGTTAAAACACTGCGTAACTTGAATGTACTTTATGGAATCAGTCTTGTATAATTTTATGGAAAATAATTATGAATAAAAGTAGTGTTAAACAGTCAAGTAATTTTGTTGATAGCTTGGTTGTTCTCTAGCCTGTTTATAAGCAATCTGTAATACAGAAGAACTGTGCTTTGAAGAAATAGTCGTAAGACCGTCTGTTGTTTATCCTTGGCTCGCCGCCTTTCATTCCTTCTAGAAATTCCATTTATAATAATGATAATAATCACTTTATTAAAGTCTCAAATCTTTCCAGCCGAGCACAGGTGCTCTACTAAGTGGGGAGATTAAATCAAATCAACCCTAAAGCAAATCAAATCAAATGTTGGTTTTTGACGAGAGGGGAAAATCAAGTAGAGAACCAATTAATTCAACAATTAACCACATTAAGAGATCTTTACCCTGATTTCAGAGTCGGAAGTCGGGAATAGAGTACTGAAGTGATTTGTTCGGATGTTCAGAAAGAACACGATAAAAAAGACCTACTTGCCAAAAATCAGCATTTTCTTACAGTTTGAGAGGGAGATATTAGCACCGTTATGCTCTGCTGACTCCATACAAATCCTTCTACATTTTACACAGTTCATATCGTTATGAACCGAGTCAAATTTAGAAGGATTTGTATGGAGTTAGCAGAGCATAACGGTGCTAATATCTCAGAGCCAATTTGCCTTTAAATGCTGATTTTTGGCAAGTTTGCATTTTTCATCTTGCTCTTTCTGAAAATCTCAACAAATCCCATAATTTCAAAACTTCTATTATTTTAGCACTCTATGGTTTTTGCACGTATTGCAGTCCTTTAAAGGGACTATGTCAGCTAGGCACATGCGCAGTAAGGACCGGCTGGCACTAATTTGCATACAGCTCATCACAACAGTCTCGCTCGCCCTGACACCTGACGCAAGCCATTGTTTCCTACGTGCCGACAACACTTTCATACAACGCGGCGAGAAGAATTTACGTGTCTGTTTTTTCGAAATCATGGAAATTGTTGTTGCTGTCGTTGAAAGCGAGTCAATTGTGGTGAGTCTAGCCTGTTTATTCGCGTTGTATGTTGTCAGACGTGAATACTGCTCTTCGGACCGATTGTGGCAAACAATTTTGATGACAGTGACTTACTTTGTTTTCCTTTGGTTTTTAGACCGATCCTTGCATCTGCAAGAATACTTGTTCTCGAAAAACTACCTCAAAAACCAATGGTTTCTCCTGTAAAACTGCAAAATGCATTACACCAATTTATGTACTTGTGGCACGAAGAAATTAAAGTCATGTCAAAACAAACCGCTAAGCTTAAATGTCTTATCAAATGCAAAGCATCGAAGAAGATGTCCCGCGAGCTTGGAATCGGTGGAATAAACGCACTTTAATTTCGCCGATACCCAAGAAGAATAAATTAAACAATCCAGACAAATGCTCTGATTTCCACGTTCCCAAACTGTGCGTCTGACGGCGTTGCTGTCGTAAATTCTTTCGTCCCCTGCCAGCCGTAAGTAGACATCACAATTCTACGAAAATAATTCTTCCAAAGCCAAATCTCAAAAATATATTGCTACAAAGGTCGTCTGTATTTCCTTAAGACTGATTGTGAGCAAAAACTTCCTCCATTTTTCTCAAGATTAACGCGATTCAAACAGATGAAATCGGCTACTTGGAACCTTCGACAGCATTTGAAAAAGTTGGCTAACGTTTTCAAAAGTTTTCTGACCAATTCGCGCATGCGCGTTGGATGATATAGTCCCTTTAATGAGACCACGCACAGCAAGCGGTTTTCGTTTTTGTCACGAACTCACGAACACGAACCAGTCTGACCGGTCAGTAACAACACGTCATCAAAATGGAGCTTGTTTCCACTTCGAAGAAGGGATTTTGCAATAAGATGACTTCACACGCTGTCCACAGCTCTTCCCTATGCTGTTATTTCTCCGTTTTTTGGAAGATATCGAGATTACGACTTTAAGTTAAGCCTTCCTTATGTTTTTTGGCCATGAAATTCTGTTCAGCCTTATTTTTTACTGTTTTATTTTTCGCCTGTATCACTCGGTGAGTTGTAGTTTGTAGCGAGTTTTGAATCATCGTAAAGTTCTGGAATTTGCAAGGTAGTGCTTATGGTTAATTAATGTTTTCCTTCGTTTCGTAGCCTCCATGCTCCAGACGGCATCGAGGAAGCTTCGATTTCTGCTAATGAAAAGAAACCGGAATCATCGGAGTCTCCAAAACCTGTCACACAAACAGTAAGTAGTTGTTGCCTGGAACCATGGAAAGCATGTCGGTTACTAGAGCTACTCCCACTTCGACAAGACGTGTTGTTTGAAGGGGAGTTAAAACTTCACTGGCCCGAAATCGCTGTTATCTGGTAGATTTGGAAGATTTAGAAGCGATTATAACGCTTACCTGTGTTCTAATTTCAGTGTAAACAACGTTTCGTAAACGATGGAAATACACTATAATATCGGCTATCGACAGAAAGCTGGTGTTTTGGCTCCTTTTGTGTTGGACGAACCCCGCCGGGCGACCTTTAGCAATTTGTTGAGTATGTTGTTTCCAAAAGTACAAGGAACTTGCTTAAATTTTATTGGTACTTAAACACAGCACTCAGTGTTTGAAGAAAGGGAAGATTGTTTTTTTCATTCATTATTTTCTCTCAAATACACTGTACCAGCTTACACACAATAACTTAACTTCCTAGCGAGAAGCGTGCACTTTATTTCTGATAACCCTTTCTTTAGTGGATTTCTTGATATTTTGCAATTTTTGTATTTATATGTATCTTTCGGGACTGATGGAATGTTGTTTTTTTTTTTTGGAAAAAATAATAAATTGATAATAAATTGTCTTTGCGTCAAAGCAAGAATTTATTGATATTCGTACACCTTACCAAATGTTCCTCACAGTGTTAGATCTGGGGAAGGGGCCCAGGCGGGGTCCCCACATGATGACCAAGGAAAATAAGTCCCACGGGGTATTTCTTGTAATTCTATCATTTGCACTCCAGGCCTGTACAGTAGGTACCTGTACCATCCCACCCCTTTTGTTACATTGTTATTCTAGGCTATACTACATATATGGTAGTTTTTAATTTGTTAAAAAGTACAAATTTTCAAACTAGGTTGATAATAATAATAATAATGTTAATAATGACTGTTTATTAAAACTCATTGCAGCAATGCAATATACAATATACAAATATAAGGCTGAATTACTGAGCTATGTACAATATTATACCTTATTATATCTCTCACTAAGTACGCACGCTGGGATTGGTAAATTTTGCGGGCCGTATTTTACAGTACGGCCCGCTTGACTTCAAAAAGGTTTCTTTCCCACTCGGCGGATTAACCTCAGAGATATAATAAATATCATACCAACCTCGTTTTCTCGGTCCGTACTGTAAGTTACGGATCCTCGTTTTTTCCCATTAATTCATGGCCCGCGCGCTCCGCGCTTGGGCCATAAATCAACAGGAAAAAACTTGGTGCAGCACATTGCTTAAGGACCCTTAAAGAGTAAAGTCTCTTGTTATCCTTTTTCACAATATGTTCAACATGATGGTTCCATTTCAGGTCATGGCTTAAATAAACACCAAGTAACTTATATGACAAGACTTCCTCAACTGAATTACCACCAATTACAATAGGGGAATCCTTGTTTACAATATTTGCCTCATTAGCATGAACAATTCAGTTTCTGATAGAGCTACAAATAAATCGGTTCTGAATATTGAAAGGTCATAGTATGAATAACTCTGCCAATGAATATGAGCCTCATGTATTGAATACTTTTTGTGCAACGCAGGTTTAAAAACTCAAAATTTTGCAAAGAATGTATGAGCTCATTAGTGCTTTTGCCACCCAGAAATTTTGCAGTTTTTGGAAGACACTATCTCCTTGAATACTATATTTAAGGAGCTAAAAATTTCACAATATATTAAATTTCACTAGCTCTTTAGCTGCCTGGAGTCAAATCACATTTAACATGTTTCCTTCTGTAAGCAAAGCTGTATGCAAATGAGCAAAAATGTAAACAATGACGTAAGCATGAATCCCCCTATAGGATTCACAATAAAATTATGATTGCTCATAAAATTAATTAGCATTTCCCTGCACTTAGTAGGATTCAGTTTCATTCTACGATCTTCAGAAAAGGTGTAAATATCATTTGTAGCAAAGTTGAGCAAACTGACACTGTTCCTAGGGATTATTTCAAGGGCTGTTGTATCATCAACAATCTTAATTCTAAGGTTCCATGAGCGCAATAAATTATTTGTCATGATTGTAAACAAGATGACTCCTAGCTTGGTACCTTGTGGTATGCCACCCTTAGGAGTTTTCCACTCAGATATAACGTTCTCGATCGGTCACATGACCGGTACTTTTTGACACCAAATACTAAAAGCGATGGCTGAGCTTAGCTTCAGCATAGGCTTAGAGTGAGGATTTCAGGTAAAAGATATTGACTTGGCTTTAGGGCTAACGTTCTGAGGCTTGGTGTAAGGCAAGATGTATCGGTTAGGGTTATGTTAGGGTTAGGGGTAGAATTAGGGTTGGGGTTAGGGTTTGGTGTTAGGCTTGAAGGTGGGGTTGAAATATCCAGTGTTCTTGCTGCCATGTTGTGCTTTGCTACTACACCAAGCCCTTAAGGTTTGTTTCAGGTACCCTACCCCCTCCAACTCTCCATCATTTGCTCAGGATTTCACAAACATGTACAGAAATACTACTTTCCATGACTTCTTCCTGTTTGAAGGGTCTGCAGATTTAAAATGTGATACCAGCTACAAATCTTATTTTTATATAATTAATACAGTGTATTAAAAATAGTTAAATAAATATTCAGTAGTTATGACAACCTTAACTTGTGCAAAACCTTTGCATGTTCTTTCCTTTTTTTTTTTTTGTTAAATTGTTTTGTTTCTCTGTGTGTAATTATAGTAAATTGTCTGTTTTTAATTTCTGGAAAGCTTAATTTGATGTTCATGTAATCCAAAAAAAGAGTTTTGTGAAAGTCAGGAAATAAAAGACATGATATTGTGTCTTTTCACAGGTTGACAACTACCTGACTAGTTCTTTTGAAAAAAAAAACCTGTTTCAACTAGTTGTGGACTTGTTTTGAACTTTACCCAAATAAGCTAGTCTTACTTAATGCTGTCAGGTTTTTTAAACCTGGTTTTCTTTACGTTAAAACATGAAGTGAACAAGAATTAATAAAAAATGTTTTGTGATCTCAAGTGATTTTTGACACAAACTGTATATGTACCTGTGACATTTGCAACTGCTTTAATTTGCTGTACCATGAATAAGTAATAAACTTACTTCTAGGAGTGTGAAAAGAACTTTGTACAGAGTAATTATTATTATTATTATTATTATTATTATTATTATTGTTATTGTTATTGTTATTATTATTATTGTTATTGTTATTGTTATTATTATTATTATTATTATTATTATTATTATTATTATTGTCTCATTTTACTTAGAACGTTACTGTGATAATTGTTATGTGGGGCAATAACTTTGTTGTTAATTTTATATCCACTGTACAGATTTAATTGTTGTGTTAAGATTCACCAAACAGGCATGTTTATGGTTCACCCTTCAATTCAAAATCATCTAAAGATAACATCTGGAATGCTGGGGAGGGAAACAGGATTGTATACTTTATGAAAAAGCAAACATCAAAGTAAATGTCATTGTCCCTGCTAAGAATGCACTGACTGTATTACCCATTTTCTTCCTATGTTTTCAGTATTTGCAATTATATTTTACAAAAGGCTAATGTCAGATTTCATCTTTCATCTTAACATTATAGGAGGATCCAAATCTGTCTTCATCACCAGATGACTCATCAACTCCATCTCAAGAAATCTCAAGCATTTCATCAGCCACATTAGAAGCAGAGGAAGTTATCACCCCAACAGTGGCTCCTGCTACCCCAAGCTACGATGCTGAATCATCCTCTCCCGTCATAAACTCTGCAAGCAGCATAAAGCCACATGCCACAGCAAGTGACTATGTTCTTGCATCAGTGATTCTTATTCCACCAAGTAATCCTGGGCAGATTCAGTCGTCACAAGGAAGTCAAGATGCTAAAGTCAATAAAGCGGGTGTCAGCATGGAATCTGTTGTACCAACCAAAGAGCCAGAGATCCTGTCGTCAGTTCTGGACTCTACGTAAGTGAAGTCTTCTGACTGTAATCAAAAGTGTGCAAAGTAAACAACAGTGTATTTGAGTAGCATTCCATCAGCATTGAAAAATTCTGAATTACTGCTTGGCTACATGTACATGTTTGTGTACTCCCATTCAAATGCAACTCAATTTGTTCATGTAAGGGTAATGTCTGTGTACTGTACAGTTGTACCTTCTCCAGTTTAAAAGATAGTTGCATGCAGATTTACCATCACAAATACCTTACAGTACTACTCAGAGATAAGCAGCCAATGCAAATGCAAAACATGCACATGTTTTTTGTGTTAACGCAGTTCAAAAAGCGCATTAGAAAACACATTTCTTCTGCGCGTTTTATCTATTGTCATGCTCTGTAGTAAATTTTCTTTGTGCGACATTGTTTTGAAACTCAAAGACAATGACTCGTCGTCCCGCAAATGCTGCCATCAAGTCATGCAGATTGAAATTTGCACATTAATGTTCTAAACATTGCATCAAAGCGCATCATATTTATTACTAAAACTTCCACAAGTTGTCAGATCACTGGCATTCCGATTAACTTTGTAGCTTCCCGAACTATATTAGGAATGTCTGTAGAACGGCAAATTCAGTTTGACGTCTGAATCAACAGGTGTAATTTTGTTAATTTGGGTCGGTCCAATTTTGAATTTAAAAGTTCATATGAATCAGAGATATCACAGACTGTTTGCCATGATGCTGATGCTGATGGTGTGAGTTATAAAAGACATCACTTTTTTTAAACAGCACATCATAAACAGCTTTATATCGAATGTCAACCTTGAAGAAAGAGCATTTTGCCATTTTAATCATCTCTGTGCGCCTTGTAAAACCGGAGATACAATGTATCACTAATTTATGTTTGCCGTGACGCCAAAAATTCATGCTCACTGTTGTTTCAGTTTTGTGGTGTGGAACAGAAATTCAAGACCATTTTAAACAAACAATGGAAACAAATTTTAAACAAACAAAGGAAAACAATAAGCTATCTCATACATACTAATGAGCTTTGCTGTATGTGCATTTTCCATGCGCAACATTTTAGTGCAAATGCATTTATTTAACGCATTTCTTGCCAACGTGTTTAATGTGTCGATTTTTGGCCGCATATCTCTGAGCAGTACTGTCAGTATCTCTTTGCAGATTTCACTTCATTTTTTACAAATTGGCTAAATAAAGGAATGTGTAAAAGAAAAATTCTGGAGTGTATAACATCTCTCTGATGGTTGTCCAAATCTTTTAAGCTATAGTTCCAAGGTTTATTATTCTCTTATTGTTTTGATCCACTCACTCTTATCAGGAGAGTGTCATCTGCATTATTTTCTTACAACGTACTGAGGTGCTAAAAACACTAGACAAGTGCAGTGTGTTCAGTTACAAATTGTACTGTTGGGGTTACACTTAAATTTTTTTCTTAACCAGTTCTCTAAATTCATCAAAACTGAAAATAATGTCCTTTGGGTTTTAACACATACATACATATGTGTAAAAGACTCTCCTGTTCACTCAAGATGTTTCTTAAAGATAATCCATACCTGCTGTCTTAACCCATGGTCCAAGTTAGACTAAACAACCAGCCCCTCGAGTAATGTTCTGTCACTGTTGCAGCCCTCCAAATCCAATCAGCAATGAACCAACTCCAACTCCTCCAACAACTACTACTGGAAAGGAGGATGAGGATAGCATCACAGCAGCCTTGAAGCAAGCAGAAGAGGAAAGTAAGCCAAAGGAAGAGGAAATGCCATCATTTGATGAATTTAAGAGGAGGGTTTTACAAGAGGAAGAGGAGAAGAACAAACAGCTGAACGTTGAGAGTGCAAGTGGAACTGTGCAAAAGCCCAAGAAAGTCAAGGAACGGAAACAGAGCAATTTTGCTTCAGTTGACTGTGGTGCAAAGATGCTCGATCACAATACTGAGGCATCAAATGCAGACAGTGTTTTAGTAGAGAACAAGGACTTGTATATGTTAAATCCATGCAGTGCACAAGTGTGGTTTGTTGTGGAGTTGTGCGACTTAGCTCAAGTCAAAAGCATTCAGATCGCCAACTTTGAGCTCTTCTCTTCAACACCTGAAAGCTTCAGAGTTTATGTGAGCACAAGGTATCCCACTCGAGAATGGACCATGTTGGGAACATTTCAAGCTCGCGAAGAGAGGGAAATACAAACCTTTCCATTGGATGAGCCAATTTATGCTAAGTACTTTAAGGTATGGCTCCCATGACTGTTTTAGTTTGTCACTTTCTAATACATGTAAGTGCAAAGAACTACTGGAAGTTGTTTTTAGCTTTTACCTCAACTTCACAGCAAAGATGTACAGTACAGTAATTTGTAGTGTTCATGTATAGTGTAGAGTTTCCTTTCATCATGAGAATGTGTGTAAGCCATCACCACTCCTATTTTTTTTATTAGCGAATGGAAATAACTGTTAAAGTGCACCTAACCCCAAATTTTTTTTGCCTAAATAAATTTACTTATCATTCGAAGTATTTCGGCAAAAGAATTATTGAATTTGGTTGAATCCTCGATTTTTTATGGACAGTCAAAGTCTCATTCAATTTGTTGCACGGCCGAGTAAAAGGAAGTGTGGGTCCAACAAGGTTGGAGACGTCATCCCGGGAATGATTGTAAAATAGCGTCTCAGTCAATCTCTGTTTTTGCAAGTGTTTTTTGGGGTCATCAAAGCACATATTGGAGGGTAAAAGTCTGACAGTAGTCAAAATTGTGTTGGAATCAAGTCCTCCTCATCCTCGGAGTCAGAGTCAGGCTATGTGTCGGGTGAATACCAAATTAACTTCATTTCTGAAGTGGAACTAGTACAGAATCGGCGAGGAGCTCGAAGGAGCCTCATGATTGTGAAAGACCAGGAATGGACAGCAACATTTGCGGAAGAAGGGAAGACAAAAAAGATTAACTTCGTTTATAAGTGTTATCTGTCGTACCTCGTGGTTCTGTGTACGCTGCTGGTGAGCAAAAGCTTTGCTTTAACATTTCAATCGTGAACGACCAAGTACCCATGCATCGGCAATGCGAATCATGCAGCGGTTTGAAACAATGTTTGAAAACAATTATCGGTATTTTTAAACGAACATCAGCAATTGATTGTGGAAGTGCCTATTTATGGGAGAATCTTTATAAATTTATGGTATCTATTTAAAGAAGGCAAAGGTAGATTTGACAAGAAAACGTAAAGTGAGATCAGCTGATGCGAATTACGTGAGTTGAGGATTAGCTGAACTTCTAGTTATCCTTAGGCAGTACTGTGAACAAAGTCAAGGCAAGGTAAAATAAAATAAATATGGCTTACTGCAATTAAAATTTGAGGCTACATATCCATCTAAAGTTGGTTAGAAACAAGCAAACGCAACTTCACAATGCGAGAAAAATTTGCATATATCCGATGTAAACAAACTAACACAAATTTAGACGCGATTGGATATATTTTACTTCATGTAGCTCCATTTCAACATGAAGTTCAAGTGGCACCATCGTCTAAATCAACTGAATTCGGTGAAGTTAATCAATTTGATTTGTAAACACTTCAAGTTTTCTTAGCAGTCTATAATGTATTGATCAGTGACATGGGCTTCTGTCAGTGAATTAGCATGGCCTCTGAAATATATTAATTTGATTGTTGTTGGAAACCAGTTTTAATAGAGCGCTTGTGTTGAGGACTGTAGGACTCGTGAAAGCCGAAAAATTTAAAGGAAGTTAGATTGATGAGGTTTCCTAAAGGTACTCATCGAGGAACAATTATTAATTTTAGCTGCCATTACATTCTGGACTACTTTGTGTTGCTGTGGTTAAATCCTTTGTGTATCCGATATGCAGCACACCGAATATCATGATACATTGAAAACATGGTACACACACATGTTTGGGTTGCATCACTATACAATAAGCGAGTTTTAATTTAAAGAGGAGATCTTTTCACTGAACGGACTCATTGGAATTTTCTTTTCTCACCGCATAAAAGGGCATAAAATGCTTGTGAGATCATCCGATGGGAATGTGTTTATTTCAGGAACAGCTGGTCTGTTTTTGGTTCATTCGTTTGCAAAACATCAAATCTTCTCTCAGAAGAGAAATGTTACATGTGACAACACTATGAATATACATGTAAATTATCGGTTAAAATCATGTCTTATTTGCCCTCAGAGTTAGAATTATTGAGCTTCCTTCAAAGAACTTTCTAAGTGCAACAGAACTTCCGTTCCCGGGATGACGTCATACAAGCGCTGAACCCATTCTCCCCATAACTCAGTCATGAAACAAAATGGCAGCGATTTTGTTCATAATTTCGAGACTTTACTGGGGCACAGGAAAGCAAAGATTCAACCAAATCAAAAAATAATGTTTTCATGGTTGTGCTTCTAATTCAGAGACGAATCATTTACATGTAAGATGAAAAAATTTGGGGGTTAGGTGCACTTTAATACCTATCTCCAGAAGTGGTAAGCACAGCAGCATAAACTATTTAATGACTTGTACTGTACCCCTCATTTGTAATTAAAAACAACATTATGCAAGCATGGCAAAAACAGGGAAAAACAATTTAGTCATTTTAGCATGAGCATGCACAGCTGTACTGTAAGCATGATCATACTACTTGTGCTTGCATTAAGCTTGCTATACTTGTGCCTATCCATCTTAAAACAGGTGATTTTTTATCATTAATTCCATTCTGAGCAAAGTCTATACTGATATCTGGAACAGTAATTAATTATTCACTGGGTGCAATTTTCTTCAAAGAACACTTACATTGACAGGTCAAAACGACCAAAACTAAGGGAAAAAGAAAAAAAAATTGGTGAAAAAAATACCAGACCATGTTTTTCAATCGAATTGCAGTTCACATGCAGAAATTCACACAAATCTAATTGAAAATGTTTTCCCAGTTTAACTGAATTGTGTGAGATACTTGTCTGTTATGAATAAATTAAATTCAAGTCATCATTCATAAGAATTCAGTGCTTGAAAAAGGACAAAGGTTCAGTGTATATAACTTCACGTGGCTGCTTTTTGAAGTTTTAATTGGTTATTTAATAGACATTTTGTATTTCCTTGTTTAGGTTGAGATGTTGAGTCATTTTGGTTCTGAACATTACTGTCCACTGAGTCTTTTGCGTGTGTATGGTTCTAGTATGATGGAAGAGCTGGAAGACCATGAGACAGGTGGACAGGAAGATAGTGACAATGCTGATAGTGACAGTGATGTACCAGTGCTGCCACCTGAGCCTGGAGCAAAAGTTGAGGATGGAAGTAAGAAACCAAACCTGCTTGAGAGAGCAGCTGATACAGTGTTTAATCTGGTGAAGAAATTTACTGGAAATGGTCACAATAAAGAGATAGGTGGAGCTAGTCAAGAGGAAGTTGGCAATCAACTTGACGCTTGGAAATCTAGCAATGGAGTAGTCACTAATGAGGTGGAATCTCAAGATGAAAACAAGGGCAAACTTGTGACTCTTGTTGGTCACGAAGAGCTGAAAGAAAACCCAGAGGATTTAAGCAGTTCAGGTGATGTAAGGAATTCATCGCAAGGAAAATCTGCACCTGTAAATATCAGTGATAAAGGTAGCTCATGGAATGAGGAAATGGATGATCAAAAGGAGTCAAAGACTACCAGCATTGCTCCCTCATCTTGTCAGTTGTTCTCGCAGGTAATTGGACAATATAGCTTGGGGTGTTTTTTGGGTAGATTGCTCTTTTCAAAGAGTAAAAACTTTACATCATCACTGGATGTAGCCAAGAGGCAGAAAATCAGGATTTCTAACAAGACAAGTCCTGCTAGTGATGCAAAGGAGACAAATGAATCTGTTGAAAAGAAGGAGGGCAGTGACCAGGCAGAAATTATTTCTAAACGGGAAGAACCCATCCAAGAAAAGTCATCAGCTACTGAGAGTTTTGGGGAGAGGAATTATCACTCACAAGTGAAACCCCAACAGTTCTCTGTCTTAACCCCAAAACCTTCCTCCAGTAATGTGGAATTAAAGAGTGAAAATGAAGTTTCCTCTAAATTAGAGTTTGTTGAAACCACCAGCACCTCCTCAAGAATAGTTCAGCCTAGCCATTCAATAGACAGTTTGGAAAACAGTGAAATGTCTGATGACAGAACTCCTGCTTTAGCAGACACGTCAGTTGTTACTTCAGTGCCTTTAAATTCCACCCAATCTGCATATCCCTCTCAGTCACTTCAAAGTTCTGAAGTGTTAGAGTCCAGGAATCTAGTGTTGAGACTGTAAAAGGTAGTATAGACAATCAGCAAGATGCACCTGATGAGCAGCTTTTGCAAACAAGCTTACCAAGCAATCAGTCAACTGTACTGGATGGTCAGCATTTGGCTTCAATGGATAAGGATTCAAGTCGGCAACCTGAGGCTGCATTAAATCCTCCAGATGTAACTTCAGAGAGTGAAGGGCAAGGAGAGAAAAATTCATCAAATGCAGATGAAAAAGAGGGTAAAGAAGAACAGAAATCCAAACCTACACCATCAGAAAGTGCTGCACCAAATTTGATTCACATGATGCCACAATCTTCTCCTGATATTGATGTCTTGGAGACAAAACTTACTGATAAAGATGGAAGAGAAGGCACAGCTCAGTTGCCTGAAGAAGTACATGTAAATCTAGGAAAAGACCAATTGCCAAGTGTGAATGGGCCATCAAAATCTGAAGTGGTGATTGATTCTCCAAGTGTGAAGGTACAACCTGCAGACTCTGTTAACAAGGAGACAGTTTCTTCTGAGGTACTAAATCAGGAAAGGGCCAGTGATAGTACTGGGTCATCAAGCACAGCAGTGGAATCCCAAAGCATAGATCCAACAGTTCAACCTACTTCCCCACCCACTGTTGACACTCCAGACCTTTCAGACTCTATTTTTCCACTACCAGCTCCCCCTATCACTGGCGAAGCAAGCCTAAGCAGTCTGGAGGTGGCAACAGCATCATCCGAATCTAACCTTGATGCTGCAATGCTCAGTAAAGCCCAGCAAGCTGCAACTTCATCAGCTGGTATGGCATCGGTTTCTGGTTCAGGTTTGCATAAGGAGTCCATATTTGTTCGTCTCAGCAACAAAATCAAGGCCCTGGAGCAGAACCTGAACATGAGCACCCTGTACATGGAACAACTGAATCAGAGGTAAGCCAAATCATGTTAGTGACAGTTTCGGACCACTTACCCTACTCTGAAGAAGGCACATGTCTTTTTTTTAGTGTACAGTACCTGTATAATGCACATCTACATGTACACCTACTGTACATGCAGTGTACATGTACTTTGGAAGAAAAAGTGTCACAGGCAAGCTTGCTAATGATGGGAATGTTCAACAGCATTTCAGACCTTTCCTTTAACGAGTTGCCACATTTCATGTACAGTGTACACTGTAAAACTTGATAATTTTATGTAATTTTCCTTTTGGTCTCAAGCCTTCACCGTTTCTGCCCCTGAACACTGGAAAAGTTTACCCAATGTAGCATTCGTTCACGTAACAAATTAATATTTATTACTTTTAAATCTAAGCTGAAGACCTACTGTCAGTGTACATGTATAAAAACCTAGTCTTAGTGATTAGAATATTTTAAAGAAAATACACAGCGTTTTTGATTTTAAAAAACATGCTTCAACAGTTACATGTATTCTGCCATCTTCAGTTAACTTTGTGTAATTTAAACTAAAGATGACAGAAGAACCGTTGAAACATGTTTTTTAAATCAAAAACATCATGTATTTTCTTAAAATTATAACATGTCTGCTAGTATCCAGACGTGATTAGAATAATTATGCTTATAATAAAACTTTTTAATGTAGTTCTGTATTTAGTCCTTCACATAGTAATTTATTATTACTATTTTCATTGTGGTCATATCATGAATTATAATATAGCTCGCGCATCTTTTCATTGAAATCGAGCATGCCTTATGAGAGTATAATTAAGCACACAGATGGCACCATGTACATGAAACCAACAGAGGACTGCAGGATGAAACTACGTGATGTAGCAAAGAGCAAATTCTAAATTTCTGTCATGCCAATGTCAGTTTTGTTGCTGATGTGTCACCCTGTATTATACTTTATTTTCATACAGTTCGTGTTTATCAACCGATGATGTAGTTATTCTTATCTTAACTCAAATACTTTTCTCACTTTTCTAAAATTTTATGATGTTGTCTTAATCTGCATGTATTTTAAATGCAGGTATCGCAAATCACTGGATGAATTGCAAAAGAACTCGGACAAAAAAGTTGCCCTTTTGACGAATGCTACTAAGAAGGCAGAAGCTGTGGTAGGTACATAGGTATATGTATACCTGATTGTTTCTTTTGTCTGCTTTTGTGTTGTTCAGTTTTATGTATTTAAACAATTTAAAGGAGTTAACAGCAAGAGCGCCTGTGTTGCTAGTGGTCAGGGGTTTGTCAGTAGGCGCATGCGTAGTAGTTGGTACTACATTCCCGTGGTGTTTGTCATGCCAGCGTGAGGAGTTTTTGTTGAGTGGTGTGTACCGTTTGTTTTCTTGGCATTTCCCGCCCCCACTCCACCCCCGCCCTCTTTTTTTGGTTTTCTTTCCACTGCTTTCTCAGTGTGACAGGTGCCTGCCTTTTTTAGATTTCCCGGTGTGGGGGCTCTGGCTGGGTTGTGGTGTTTTGCCAGCCATGGGGGCGTTATTCAATCCAGGGGCTGGCTGCAAAAAGTGGAAGGCCCTGGATATCCCAGGCACCCAACCTCCACTTGCGATGCATTTGGCCTTGCGCACGGTGCTGGTTACCACACGCGTAACAAATTAGGTGTGACACTAGAAAACAGCCCAAAGCAAGAAACGTAGAAACTATCTGGAAACTTCAGAAACAAAAACAAAAACTAAATTTATGTGCATGAACCTGTATACAAGAAATTATCAAGAAAACCTATTATTTCGTTTGAAAAATTACAAAAACGTAAACGCGTACGCGCAAAACTGTTCAAATGCGGAAGAAACAAGGTGGACAAATTTACACTTAAAATTGCGGCCGACAACAATATCACAGTAATTCTTACCTTTTTGAGATGCACGTTAATTGTACTTTCTCTTACGTCGCATTAAACTTTGTACTGGTTGGGTTCGTCGGCAAGAGATCCCGGCCATGGAAGTTATCGTGCACATGCCGTTTGCATCGTGCGTTTGGTTCACGGAGATTAGCGTTTGAATCGCGCAAAACAAATCGTTTCGATCGTTTCAATCGTTTGATATTTTTAGCTGCGTTTCAATCGTTTCAAGCGTTTGGAACTTATTAATCGTTCGCTGTCGGTTTTGTCTACACAATCATCCTAAATCATTCGCCGTAGTACAGTATATATATATAAATTTAATTCACAACAAGTCGAATTACGTCAGTTGTATGAGAGGTTCCTGTCTAACTTTATCGATCAAAGTCTAAAAGTAATTGCACAAAATGATAAATTTAGCTTTGTTGCATTTGCATTTTCTTGATCTGATAATTCTCGGGAAATTATCCCGCGAACTGGAGTTAATTTAGCTCTTTCGATTATACCTCTTTTCAAACAGTTCCAAAACTTAAAACCTTGAGTTTTTCACAATACAACATATAGTTCCATTCATAAATTTAGCTTCTGTGGAAAATATACCCTGTATGTCATCGCAAACCGGCGCTTCTTCAAGCGTGCTTTGTTGTTGAATGTACATTAAAAATCCCAAAGGACACGGTCACACAAATTTCTTCTTTTGTCTGTGAATCCACCAAAATAATGTTGTAAGTTTAATAACAGGTAAGTTAAATAAAAGAAATACAGATTGAATGCTTTGCCAAACATTACAATCGCTATGACACAAAAGAGTCAACAACATTTGTCACGTCCAAGGCGGCAGATTTCTTCGCCGATCAAATTTCACTAGCAATGAAAATATGAATTCCTGGCGTTTTGAAAATTATCTAAGCTTAACTTCAGCAGCGAAAGTTAACACTTCAATTCTTGTGCCCTGTGTTATCAGAGCTTCTGAATTATGTTTTATTTCACGTTGAAACTGGTTCCTGCTCTTTTGGAGCTGGGACGCGAAGAAAATCTTCAATGGCTTTTAATTTTCGGTGCGAGGTTCAGCGTAAACATCGATTGAAACCTTCGAAACGGTTGAAACGAACAGTGCCAAACGATTGGAACGATAGAAACGCACGATGAGAAATGCTTGAAACGAAAGAAACGCACGTTTGAAAATGCCTATCAAACGATACGAACCAAACAAACGAACGCTTCTTGAACGATGGAAACGCTGGTAAACGATACAAATGTTGTCCTCAAGTGTGACGGAAGTAGACAAATATAGGCGCAAGTGGTAAAGGCAATTTCCATGTTTTCTTGAAATGACGCGAACTTAAGTCAACTGGAAAGGTAGTCCTGAATTGTTTAAATGATAAGCGTTCAGAATCTGTACGTGACATTTCAAATAGTTAACGTTCCAGCGAAAAAATTAGGGCGAAAGTTAAATATTAAGATTTGTGTTCGCGTGGTAACCAACACCGTGCGCAAGGCCAGTTGATAATCACTGATTACACACTAATAGTCTATTTCCGTAAGGATCATGATCATAATCGTCATTATGAATGAGGGAAATCTTCGTCAAAATCCCTCATTTGTAATTCTCCAGCTTTGGGACACAGAGTTCAAAAGCCTGATGTGTGGGATTTCATTTACAGATACACATATACCGGTACACCTGTGGATTTTTCGCTCTTTGAGTGCATTACAGAGGTGCCAGATCAAATAACTGTATTTCATTCATGTTCCCAATACAACATGGTGTTTAGATGTTCACTATTATCCAAAAGTAATAAACATTGAATCATAATATCAAACTTTCACATTCTTCATTTTTAATTATTTACAGATCAACAGCCAAAAGGAGCAAATCACAAAATTACAATCTAAGTTGGATAACCTGACCAACATGGTAGCTGACATGAAAGCCCGCATGGATCCACTGAACAAGGAAGTGATGGAGCGGCATGTCATCGGTCTGTGTATTGAAATCATGCTGATCCTAGTGCTATTTATGGTGTTTGCAAGAAGAAGAAGGAACATTCAGGAGCTGCCTGACTCTCCTAGGAGGTCGGCACCCTTATTGAATGGCCATGGCCCCCCTAGGTTGGCAATTGAAGGTGGCAGGCGCTACAGGGATGACCTACTCAATACAACTGGTGAGGTTTTGTTAGAGATGTGACAGTTGTTCATTAGTGTCATCTTTTGTTCTTACAACTGGACTGTCTCACCTATGCTGTCTGTAGATTTTTTTCTGGCAAGCTTACCACGCAAGAAAGCTACAGTTTTGTCCTGTACATGGGATTTTCAATCCATGCGGGGTATCCCATCTCATAAATCAAGTATGATTTGACCTCGTAGTTGCAGTTTCAGGAACAAAATGAGTTTCTATCAGGAACAAAATAATGGTCCAATACATGTTTTATTAAGGTGGCTGAACAGTTTTCAGTATATGTCATTCATTAAGGCGTTATGTGACCTAGAAGCTGAAACGTGGCAAAGGAAAAATATAATGATGGAACATTATCATTAACGACTGACATTGACATTCTTGTCTGTTTCCATGGCAATGCAGATGATTAAAAACAACCCTAAAATTTCACTTTTAACACTTACGTAAAATCCAGTCAGTAGATTTTCTCATAAACTTGCACACAGCTTTCAATAAATAATTGTCATTGTTTGAAATGAACTCGAACAAATTTTTTTAAAAATTGAAGAATAAAGCTGCCCAGTGAAAATTGATTGTTTTACAGAATTCATTGTTCGTCTTCATTATTTGAAACGCGTTGAAAATAAGAATTCTGCCAAATTTCATCAAATTCTAATGAGTGGATTTTGAAAAATTCTTGTTTGTGTACATCGTCTAATACAGCTCACATGCTTTCCTTAGTACGCATGCGCACTACAAGATAATAATAAATTAATTTATAATATTTTTATTTCTTATATTATTGTGCATTTAAAACACGTTCTCAATGCTCATGACTAGGTTAAACATTTTCAGTATATACATAGAAAAGAAAATACACAAATATATGTAAAATGGTATACATAAGAATTAAAAACTAATTATAAGCTTCTTTAAAAAGGAAAGTTTTTGGGTCTTTAACTTTTCTAAAGAGGTTGCTATTCTTAAATGAATTGGTAACGCCTTCCAGACAGTTGGCCCAGCAGAGCTAAATGCCCTATCACCAAATTTTGTTTCGGATCTGGGCCTAGTTAACAGGTTTTGCAGCGTTTGCAAAGTTCAGCTCGTTTTTCAATTTCGCGGTTTGTGGACCGTGTTTCAATAGTCGACAAAACCAAGTAAAAACAGTTTCGCTACCATGTTTTTTGTGTAATTTAAAACCTGTGCCGTCATGCGAATTGCCGCTGACCTAGTGGACAGATCGCTTGCAATTTCTTTTTAAATATAGATAGTGTTTCATCTCATAACGGTTACTTTTGAAAATGTATGTTGGGACATACGAAACGTCAAGTCAGATTTCATAAAATGCATTGCTTCACCATGTTTATAACCGCTTTATGTGTTGTTTTTCTTATAAAACTTCGATGGCCGAAGAACAAGAGTCTCTGTGTTCAGCCACCTTAAGCACTGACAGTGAATTACACTCACTGTTGGGCAGCGACCTTAAAAGAGTTAATTTAACATGTTTCTTTTTCCTATTTTAGTTTCTCTGTCTGGAAGAGAGCAGCTCCTCTTTAGCTTTGGAAAGACACCTGTTCCTGAGACAGTTGGAGCGAGCTTGCTACAGACAGCCTTGATAACAAGCTGCTCAAGGTTAGAAGAATGAAACATGTATTACTTGTTTCTGGATGAACTAAACTTCCTTTACTCCTAGAATTGAACCACCACTGACTTCACACTGTTGTCTCAATCACTGGTGATTGACAAATGAGCTCTGTTCTGATGGGAAGCCTTCTTTTATAGTGCACCTTCGAGTTTTGTGAATATTCAAGAGCCCTTGAATAGTACTCTTTTGCGTGGCTACTTTCTTAAGGGGGCAATATACCTGAATGCTACATTTTTGTCACTTTTTATCTTCTCGAGATTTCATGCCATCCAAAAAACCCATCATAGTTTTGTAGCACAAAACCCCATAAATATCTCAGAATTTTTGGGTGATTTTTAGAGTGTTTGTGAAGAAGAGAAGGTGGGAGGAGAGAGTGATTTTAAGGGAAGGTGAGAAAAATAAAGATTTTAAGGTGATTAAAAATTAAATTTGGAGGTTAAAAATTAGTGAACGAACACCAAACAGTCCGCCCTCAACCTGACATTCACCCGTGTTGTAGTGGACTGTCTGAGTGTTTGTGTATGCCTTATTTTCCCTTTATAATTTTTTCATCAAATCACTTCTTATTACATTAACATCCAGGTATATTGCCCCCTTAAACAATGGTTTATCTGGTCTCCAACTCGCTTGCTCTGGGGATTGAAAGTACAAAAATGTGGTAACTAATTGTTTGTTCTTGTTTCTTACAGGTGGAAACTTTAAATCCCAACGAGAGCAAGAGGAAACGGAATCGCAAGCGAAAAGCGTCTAGCACTCCGTACCTTCCCCCTGATAGTCCTGGCGTCCATTCATCAAACACGCCTGAGCCCACCCCTGATAGTCAGTCTAGTGCCGACACACCCAGTCCAGCTAGTCTTGTTAGTCGAACCGCTGGCCTGCTCTTCTTTGGTGCTCGTGGATTCTTTGGTGGTTTCCAGAATCCATGGAAGCAAAAGAATCCGTCTGCTGTTCAAAGTGACCCTAATATAGCTGGAAGATCTGAAAGTACCCAAGTGAACAAAGCTTCTTTTAGGACAAATAATCAGGGTATAACCCGTACGAAGAGCTTGGACTTCGTTCCAGAGGAGGCGGCGTTGAAGACACGTGTTCCGCCGCCACCACCACCCCCTCTTCCGACCGAGTTTGGAGTGATGTTCAAGCGTCCACCAGACTGCTATCACTCTAAGAAGGGCAATGTGAAGAATGTTACGTCTGGCGCCATGAAATATGGAAAATATGGCGTGTTAAATACTCAGCTGGCATAACTTGGGACCCTCGAAAAGCACACTCATTCCCCACCTCACCCCACTGGTTGCGGTGAGGACTGGGTATGGTTTTCGAGGGAGCTGTATTGAGTTTATTTTTTTTTAGTATTTTTTTTTTCTGCGTTTGAGGAACCCCAAAGAACGATGTGACTTGGATGTCTCTAAAATTCTGAAGAAGTTGAAGCGTTCTTCGTTCTTTCGGGGAATGGTCTTTTGTCTAAGTGTTTGCCCTTGTAAAGGCAGATTTACACGCTGCGACTTTTCCTACAACTGTCGTATGTAACTTCTGTAGGGTGCGCTACTCTTGCCATGCAAATAATCGCATACAACCCTGCACGTTCAGCAGTGTTTCAGAATTGTGCGATATTTTACGTGGGGTGCGTGAAAAGTTGTTGATTTAATTTAACACGTCACAATCGTAGGCTTGCCGTAAGCTTGCTGCGTACAGCAAACTGACGTTAAAAGCAATATTTTTATCCGATCCGCGAGAATATAGTGTTGCCCATTATCTTTTAGTTTACCGGAAGAAAATAAGATTTGATGGAAAATTTTTTACTTTGGGCAAAGCAAGTAAAAAAGCATGTTCTTGTGGTAGGCAGTCCGATTACAGATTTCAGAAACCCAACAAAATAGCTAGAACTGGGTAATTTTGGGAGGGACTGGTTGAGATGATAAACTTGCAGATACTGTTAATTGCTGGTTAAAAGCAGCTACACAACAGTGTGTGTATCGGGAATCCTGATTTTCCTCGCTATGATAGTGAAAAGTTCACCTCTTCATTATACTGGGCTGCTAGCAAAGTTCCCGTGGATCTTCCTTGAAGAATCCCAAGATCGAAGGGAACTCTCCTGGCAGAGTACCATCGTACAGATTATTTAGTTTTACAAAAAAAAAAAAGTTCGAAAATTTGTCCGCTTCGGGATGTAGGATGAATAATTATGTTTTGTTATGTAAAAATATTAGAGGATTATTGTGGTATATCCACGATCGAGCTAAATTATTGAAAGCGAAACAAAGCCGAATAAATATTCTTCTATGGTTTACGTGTGGTGACACTCTCCATAGTTTTTGTAAGCAACAGCACGATTGCTCGTGTTTAAAAGGGATGGACCGCGTCTTGCAAACAGAATTTGAGGTGGGGGGGGGGGGGGGGTGCTCGTCTTGCGTTCCTTTTAAAGTAGCGCTTCTGTGTTTCAATTGTGGGAAAACCGTGGGGGAACGGCAACCTGAGATGAACTCCGCTCGGCAACAGATCTCTTCGTCTCCAAATTTTCAGCCAGAGTATCCTACTGTATTATGTACAACTAGCTTTACAGCTGTTAGAGAACTTTTCTATTTTTTCCTTGATATTCGTCACCAACGAATAACATGTTCGACATATTTTAGTGGAAACCACACCAATGTCCTCTTCAACTACATTTATATTTCCGTACTTGCTGACAGCTTCAGCAATACGTTCTTCCACGGCTTTCTTTCCAAAAATGCTAAAACAATCTCCTAAAATAACAGTAATAAGTTTTCGCTGCTTGCATTTTGCCATGTTCTGCTGTCGTATGACATCCATGGCAAACTTCCCGCGCTAAAACGACTGTTTGGTCAAGTAGAAACTGTTACATAAAAATAAAAATCCTTTTTTTCAGGGGCAATAGAAAAATAACAGTCGCATAAAATATAAAAAAATCCGAGTTTGATATTTCAAATCTCCTTCCTAAACGAGGAACTCGGTCCCTGGGTTTCCGGTTTGGTTAACTTCAGATATACTCAAGGACGGACTTTCTTAGACTGCTATTGTTATACAGGCGACCAATCGAAAAATTCTTTAATTCCATTATCCCAGAGTCTCTCCGGGCGTCCACCCTCTGACAAACGAGCCCGAGGACTCTGGGTACGAGATTGCGCCATACCAAAAAAGACCTGAAATGGCTCCACCCAACAATTTCAGTAATTCGTTGTTGTTGTTGTTTTGTTTGTTTGTTTTTTGTTTGTTTGTTTTTTCAGTGCATTTCTCGATGAATTGAATTATGAGTTTTGTGGGTGCTAAATTAGCAAATTCAAACCGCCTCGTTCGTTGGCATCACGTGAGCAGGGGGTAAATGTGATTGGTTCGATTTTGTGCGCGCGTTCTTCCTTCCTTTGTTACGTCACAGAGGAAAAGTCTCCAGTTGGGAAAAACTCTGTCAGAAGAGGATGATTTGCTAACAAAGAGGTAATGTTTCTGTAGCAACACGACATGGAAAGCGTTTTCGAGTCATTGAAAGAAGAGAAAGTGAAGAATAGAACAAGGGTATGTGTCATTCATCTAAAGAGTAGAAGCTGATACCAAAGCGGACAAAACATCTGATTAAAAACCGCGATGCATCTTACTAAAACAATGATCCTCATTCGTGAGAAAAACAAGCAAACTTCTAAGCGTTTAAATACAAACTGCGTCAATTTAAGAATAAAATCGATTCGATTCATCCAAATGTTTCGAAGCTTTCAACTGTTTGAGGAAATGCCGTTTTCCCGCAGAGAAGACACTCTCAGAACATCACCTTTCACTGAATCCGGAACTGCTTCTAGCTCCAATTAAATAGTATACTGCTGTGTTCCCCTTTTTTCTAGTCACAGACAGCCACGGTGAAGCAAAAGCTCATAGTCGTCGTGAGGGTGAAATGAGCCGATTCAAATTCTCATCCTTTTTGCTCTTTCTTGCATAAAAATGGAGATGTCCCTCTGGAATTTCCTTAATTTCCAAGTTCTTTTACCAAAGCAAACACAAACAAACGAAAAAAGATGAAAAGGTGCGTTACAGGCCAATCAGGAACTAGTATGGTACAGTATTCCACTGCTCGACCAATCAGGAGTGAGTAATTTTTAAGACGGTACGTATGTATAAAATTTTTTCAGAAAAATGGCCTTTGCTGTCTTAACCAATCTGTATTCAGTAATTTTGCCCTCTATATCATATGGAAGCTGAAATACAATCGACAAGCGGCCAGAACAGCTAGAGGACTGCCGGTGAAAATTTAAGTGAGCTCCCCGTTCCTTTTTAGGGTTTTTAAGCTATGCTTGTGTGCTTGTTAACTTTGTACCACCAGATCATGACCTGCTCAGATCCTTTGGTCTGAAAAAGCTCCAGTACTGAGTCAGTGCATATTCCACCGAGCTAACCGAACCTTGTAGTATCGCCTAGTTAATATGCCGAAAGCGTTAAAGAGGCCGATTGTCCGCCGATAGCTGATATTTTAACACTGGAACTGATCCACTTAATGACAGCAGTTGTATATATATGCCCTATTTGCGTTGGCGAAAA
>JAEMWC010002188.1:0-54561 GCA_016490735.1 Pachyseris speciosa | reverse complement strand
ATGACCGACCCGCCATCTTCGAATCTCCTTCATTCGAAGTTGAGCAAAAACAATGGATCGACGGATAACTGAGGCAGCAGAACTGCTACGGCGGGCATCAGATATGCTGTTAGATGGTCAAGGAACTGCATCTTCTACTTCAGTTTCACCATTATCAACGCTATCGGCAGAAACAACACCGTTGCGGCAAGTTACGTCCAGCGCCTCTGAGAGCTTGGCAAGAGCGAGGTCTATGATGCGAAATAGTACCAATGGTGGGGTTTTAGGAGACTCAACCAAAGTGAAAGATTGAGAGCATCTTCAGTAACACAAGCTCCTAAAGGCAAGAAGGGAAAAAAAGCTGATCAGACGAAAGAGAAGCCTTTTGAATTTGCATTGCTGAATTGCAGCATAAGAGAGGACAGTTGATGATGAAGAGGATGATAATTTAAGGAGAGAGAAATGATTGTCGAAAGAGGTATTGTGACTCTTGGCGAACAAGACAGCGAACGTACTATCAGAGAAAAGTTGGTGACATCACTGAAAGATAAGTATAGTATGATTGGGCCAAACGACTTTCAGTTTGTGAAGGTCACCCAGAAGAAATATCCATCCTTCACTTGGGTAAAGGAACTGAGTATAGCTATGATGTTGTGAAGAAACTTGTAGGTCAAGGGCTGTTGTATCTGAGAATGAAGAAAGATTTCCAGTTTGTGATTGATGACAACACATCAGATGTTGATTCGGACCCCCCACC
Organism: Pachyseris speciosa; assembly: GCA_016490735.1. NCBI lineage: Eukaryota > Metazoa > Cnidaria > Anthozoa > Scleractinia > Pachyseridae > Pachyseris > Pachyseris speciosa. Next base: position 53,825 of record JAEMWC010002188.1, on the reverse strand, counting down.
AGTACTGTACACTTCAGCCAACACCTCAGCCCCTCCAGTAGTATTGCCCACTTCAGATGGTGACCCAGTCCCTCCAGCAGTACCGTCTCCTCCAAACACTGTTCAACAGGTTAGTCATGCCACAGTAAATGATTCACCTTCCCTTGTACACTCCTTATCAGAACAGAAAATAAATGGTCCTGATGAGTTCTCCACTCTTGTGAATGAATTTCCATCAAGTATATCTGAACCAACAGAAATTTTGAGATATCTTCAAAAGAAAATTGTCAAAGGGAGAGCACTGGAGGTCAGTGATCCCACTATGAGCCTTGAAGGAGAGACAAACTTCATAACTGTTGACAGAGATAACATTCTGCAGACCACTTTTGATGAACTGAAGGTTGTAGCTGATCCAAGGGTCACCTTTGAAGTGCAGTTCTATGGAGAGCAAGCTGTAGACAGTGGTGGTCCACGAAAGGAGTGGATTCGGTTATGCAATCAGAACATTAAGCTAAAATATTTTGACTATGGCCTGAAGGATCATTTATCTGAGGACTACTTCTATGTTGGACAAATGGTGTGTATTGCTTCTTCAAAATGGGCAGTTACCTACTTACATACCTGAGGAAATTTTGCAAGCTATATTTGTAGACAGTGATGAGCAATCATTATCTCCATGTGTCTTTGAGCTCAAGCGAGGTATGGATACCTTAGGAATACCTATGTTTGGAAGAAAGCACCCCATGCTACTCTACCTTCTTAGGCCATCTATCAGCAACAAGTTGTCAGCTCGTAAGCTCCTGTTTCTGCTTAAGGCAGAATTCTCTGAAGAAGGCTCCAACAACCTTTCACATGAAAAAGCTGTTTACAAAATGTTTGTGAAATATGTCAGGGAAGCTTCAGCTGGACGAAGGGTTGTTACTCTTGAGAACATCCTGGAATTTGTTACTGGTGCTAGTGATGAACCACCCCTTGGTTTTACATTAAGTCCACACATTCAGTTTGTGGAAGCTGCACTCACTGTCTCACAAAGTCCAGAGAATGAGGTAATGTCTGTGAACTACTCAATACAGATGATTCTTTGAGTTCAAAATATATAAAGGCAAACGTTATTTTGGTTGGTCCATTTCAATTATTTTTGCTATGTACCCTGACCGGTTTCTTGTAACTTTTCCTGACTTCATTTTTTGATTTATTCCTAGCCACATACAAAACACTTCATTGCATGCATTCCATAGCCAGAAGGTCCTCCTCAATTGACATTTGAAGGTGTTTTCAAATGTTATGTTAGTTTTCCCTGGTCAAGTTCTGTTTTTGAAATTAACTCCTAATAATTGACTTTGCCTTGTCATTTTCACCAGGATGTTCATCTACAGAAGAAAAGAATCACCGCCAATTTCCTTCCAAGGTCCCATACCTGCTCAAACACATTACATCTGCCAAGAGGAAACACTCTTTTCCCCTTCCTTCGGAGGAAGAGCTATTTAATATTTATGACCTCGCATTTAAGAATGCATTCTTTGGGTTATTTAACTACTAAGGCACCTGACTATGGAGTATCGTTTATATTTGTAACAAGTGAGGCAATGGAATATTCTGTAGTGCTGCAGGGTTAAGGAGTCAGGAAGGGGGATGGGGGTGGGGTCAACCCTATGGATACCAGTGTAGCTGAAGATTCCTCATAAAACCAACCTGTATGCTACATAGCATGTTAAACACTGGGTTTGGTAATGTCATAGTACTGTAACTGTAAATTGTGCCATTCTTTGAGCCTGTAGGGACCTCTCTCCTACCTCCTTCCACCCTACCCCCTGTCAGTGTGGCATTTACTGTTGATGCATGCAGTTGCATGTTTTCGTTTGAATTTTTCTCTTATTCAGTTGTTACTTAATATGGAACAAAAGCATTTCGAGTTCATGATACAAGCTTCTTGTGGGTTATATTGATAGGATAATTGAAAACAAATTTAGGAGTTGATTTTCATATTAAAATGAAGACACTTAACTGAAACATCTGTTTTCTTTGCAAACTCATTCTTACTCCAAAACATCCACTGGTAGTATCTGGGCTACCAGGTAGATTATATTTCAGTATACAACTGCACCCTGTGAGAAGTGCATTTTTGGATTATCCTCTTGATCTTACCCTGACTGTCCACTTGTGGCATTTTTATTACAGGATAAATTAATGGTGATCGAAACTTAGTGCTTGTAGTTGGTGTATTAGCATTTTACCACAGTTGAGGAGTTTGTTGTAAGAGCTGTGTATTAAATTTTTTGTTTTGGGCTTCCAAATGTGAACTACTTCAAGTAAGTTCTAGTTTGAGTTACATACTCAACAAGGTTATTGAGGAAAAAAGCAAATTCTATAAATTTTAAGCCTTTAGATCAAAACTGAACAGAACAATGTGGGGAGGATTAAATAGTACAGTGTAACTTATATTATAATCCCTACTTGCAGCCAGCCCTTCAATTAATTTTCTGATTTATATCAATAAATACAAGTGAGTAATGCCTGTTGAGTTACCTGTGGATCTAACCACAGCATGTGGTAGATGACTGACATGTATCATGTGATACAATTGAGTTCACAAGTAGAAACAAATGCTGACCAGTGTAATGGTCAGTAAATAAATGTTTGGTTCACTGTTGTTGATGTTTGTTAATTAGGTACATGTAAAACTTACATAATCAGTTTTACTCAGTCAGTGATGGTGTTGAGTGGTTTCACATGACTCTTGTCATACAACTGAATTAACTTATTCATTTATGAAGAAAGTGACTGAAAGAAAGCAAAACAGTTTTGTCCAAAAAAAGCATGTTTCACTGACTGGCATCTCCAATGCATTTCTTGGTTGATTATGTGATTTCAGCCACTCTGAGAATGCCTTAGTTCTTGAAGTTTGACTAACACCAATTAATTCTAATGCCTCTATGTAGATATCTATTCCCATTTCACTCGATTGTTTCTGCACATCTACTCTTTCAAAAACAAATGACTCTAATACATCATTTACACCCAAATCAACTGCTTCAACAACATGATTATCACTTTCAGTTGGTGATGGCCCCTGTGGATCATATCCATAGAGCTCCATGTCTGATGGCTGTTCATCGAGTTGTCCTTGTGATAATGGGTTGTCATCATGCATCATACCATTAATCCACATTTGGTATGGGGACCAGTTTCTTTCTGTGCGTACCTTGTGATGGTTAAAAGCTTCCATAAAATCACTGAGGGCCTTGTTAATTCTTGGAATAAAGACCATATGTAGTGTGAACAGATGGACAGGATCGTCGGCATTAAGAATACCTGTAGACTCCATTCCATAAAAGAGATAATAGTACAGGTGGCATACACATCGAAAGACGTCTCTCCATAACCTTTCGATTCGCTGGTTATGAGTAGAAGGGCCAGCAATAAAACTTCCTCTTCCCTCTCCTCTCACTTGAATCATGGCATCGCAGACAAGCACATTTTCAACACCTTTATCAACTCTTAATCTTGATGGCCAAAGGTCTCCATCTCTTCTAACTGCATCTAAAAATAGTTCTAGAACGGTTTCTGAAAGATTGTTTGAACTACATCTTAAAAACATTATTCTTCTCGAAAACCCATCAATACATCCATGGATAACAAGTTTCCAACGTATCAAAGAGTGATGGCCATCAAGGTGCCATAGAGAATTTGGCCACGGTACGTGGTACGCCCTTCGTGAAACAACAACACCCCATCTCAGTGCAGTGTTCTGGGGGTCTACCCTTGCCATGCTTTCTCGTATTCGTCTTCTCTGGATTCTAAATCCAAGAGATTTAACATAACCTGCAACGTAGTCCTGACCAAGAGTTCTCCCATGATCCGTAATGAAACCTTGAACTATTTCGTCCAGTTCTTCATCAGTCAAATGATGAAATCCGGTCATGTTTTCCAGATGATATCTGGTCACTCTTCTGTATATAGTCCATCTTGAAACCCCCAACATTTCTCCAATCTTGGTCCAACTAAAACCTAATTCCCGAAGCTCTTCAAGCATCTCGACAGGAATATTAAAACACGGTCTTCCAGGTGATTCTTTCTTTACTTCTGTTACTGTGATGGAACTCTCAGCCACAGTTGTTGGAGTAACAGGGCTTATCGCGATATGATGGCGTAATGACGTTAGCACGTCCGCAAAAGCTGTTGCAAGTGCTTCCAATGTGACCTTGTCCCCAGTTTCGATGTCACAACAATCTTTTATCGACCTAATCAACCGAATACTTTGATCAATAACTTCAGCATGTGCTTCTGCAGCTCCTTGGTCAAACGTTCCTTGGAAAATGGCTTCTGCGCTGTCCAGAACTAATACGAGAAACGTTGGCAGATCTTTCTCGACATCAAAATCTTCTAATTCACCTTCTCCGTCCGCCATATTGGAATTGCAGGAATAAAACCAGAATTTTCCAGGAGTTTTCCCCGGGCCTCCCGGTGCACAGCTCGGCCCAGGCCTCCAGGAGGAGGATTAAATAGTTTTTAGCGGATTGAATTGAATGAATATTTACGGTTTGAATTAAATTTATGAACGATGACTAAATTAAAGCAGTGAATCAAAACTGAATCAAATGAATTTTGTAAGATTAAATTACATCCATATGGAAAACTTTAAATCGTTTCAAGGATTAAATTAAATGAATATAAAAATATTGAATAAAAGTAAGGATTAAATCAAATAAAAAAACAATATTAAATTTTGCTACATTCGGCTTGCCATACTGTAGCATATACGCTTAGTTTGGTGTACATTTTCGTGCACATTTTTTAAAATAAAGAATGTCTTATAGAGAATTTTGTTGTAGTGCTTAATGCAAAAATTACCTTGAAAAACGTTTACTGCCTATTTTGTTGCATATTTTGTCCTCTTAGCTTCGCTGTAGGTCGTGTAGCTCACGATCATCAAGGCAGGGAAAGCGCTGTAGTTTTTCTTTTGCTTTGTTTCCTCGGGCTCACGGGGAAGAGATAGCTAAACCCCAAATCGAAATCTGGCAATTCTTTTTTTTTTATTTCCTTGATATTTGTACTTGAAATTGCTTTATGAGTCTTGTGAAAGCTTTGAAATGTTTTCAAATTGTACCGGGAAACACAAACAGCGTGACGTCACAACCGTGTTTACATACTCTCATCTAAACACACCTATTGACCAATGAGTGGGCGCGTACTATCTTAAATATTTTATAAATATATATATATATATATAATATATATATATATATATATATATATATATATATATATATATATTTTTTTTTTTTTACCGAAATATTATTGGAACGTGTACCGAAACATTCCAATGGGGAAAGAAGGGAAACTGGCATGGCATCGAGGGCAAACCTGCGAGTCACACTGAAGAATGTAATGTGAGCCCTAGAGACATTCACTGAACTGAAACTAAAAAGGTTAGATTACAATGTCAATGCAGAAAGTACTTAATTAGAAACAAGATCAGTCCACAGGAAAGACAACTATTTTCTTCAGAAAGTCTGCAAATGGTATATGCATAACATCCCGGTTCCAGTCGCTACCCAGCGGATAAAATGTATTGCAACTGATACATTTTATCAGCTGGATAGCGACTAATCCGCTGGATAGAGTAAACAACTGGGGCCTGTAGATTAAGGACAAGATGGAGTGGCTACTAACACCGCTTAAAAGAGCGTGCTGTGAGAGAGCAGGTTCCATCCCATATAAACAGTGAACGGATCTAAGTTATTTTCATAGCGTCAACATTACCAGAAATTATCGTACTTCCGAACTTGTGTTTTGTTTCGCTGGCATTACTGGGAAGAAATTTGTGGCGATGATGATAGAATCGAGAGTACGTCTACAGATGAAGACGATGAACACGGTGAAGGAAATTAGTTAGTTAATCAGTAATAAATAAAGTAAATAAAGATTCTAGTCACCTGAACATTATTCGTCGTTTTATCCTTTTTGTAGAATGTGCTTCCCCTCTAGGAATGGAAAACAGAGCTATTCCTAACTCTGCGATATCGGCCTCTTCTGAGGTAAGGCGTATGATCCTAATTTAACGGAGGTTTATTATCTCGCTCATTGTTGAAAGCGTTTTTGAAAGGAAATTTTGAGCTGAAGGTAAAGAAAGGCCCAAGTGTAAGCTGAAGGGAAAAAAATATTTCACCGAAATCTTAACTGGTTACCAATTGAACAGGAGTCATAGTTCAAGCCTGGGTTTGCCAAATCGCGCTGCTCCATAACTGCTTTGTGCTATGTAAACCTAGTTTGGATAGAAAGTTTGAACAGAAAAGAAAGTATAGTACTAATTTACCGGTACGGAGCGGCCATTTTAAAAGCCTAGTCCTTTGCGCCATTCTTAACTTAGAACACCCTCGTAGAGTGGGTCAAAACATCCAAACTCCGAATGAAGAAAGGAAGCAACGAACCGAAGGATAGGAACGAATAACTTTATCTATCCTCAGAACTAACTAGGGCTGTTTTGACATTTAGCTAAAGATAAGAGCTAATTTTTATCACCGTTTTACCGAGAAAAACATGGCAAAACCTAAATGCGAACAAATTTCAGACAGTGTGAATGATATATGAAATGAATCATATATGAACTGCGGAAATGAAATCAAATGAAGAATGATCCTCGCAGTTGTGAACGCAATTTATGCAATTACGAAAAGAAGCCTGAAAAAAATTCAGGACTTCAACGGGGTTTGAACCCGTGACCTCGCGATTACCGGTGCGATGCTCTAACCAACTGAGCTATGAAGCCACTGACGTTGGGAGCAGGTCAATTGTGGGTGTCATTTCCGCAGTTCATATATGATTCATTTCATATATCATTCACACTCATTTCTTTCACGGGAACATATGACCCCACAATTGACCTGCTCCCAACGTCAGTGGCTTCATAGCTCAGTTGGTTTTCGTAATTGCATAAATTGCGAAGATCATTCTTCATTTGATTTTAAATTTCAGACATTTGTTACTTAGATTAGCCAGTGCTATTTGCGGATCAGTCACGTTTATAAATGTGTTGTTGAAATCTTAATTAAAGATCAAAGATCAAAGATTAGGCAGCACCCTACGTATGTAAATTCCATAAATCAAAGACTCAAAACAAATCCTGTCGCAGTCGAGAACTCCTGTTTCATGTTCCAAGTTTCCACAATAGATCGGCTAGGTTTTCTGAAGATGTACAAAGGCTAAATTAGGAAATGAAATACAAAGTGAACCTTAACTTACCTTTGCTCCTTTATGGGCGAAAACCAAGTCACGTGATCCAAACATAAAAACATAATGGGTCCGCAATACATGCGCATGGCTACAACATTACACAAATAATAAAACGAAACACAAACTAAGATGCTATCAATTTATAATACTAACAATCAAAAAACCTTGTTTTGCCTCATGGAAGCCCGTACGCTGTAGTGTCAAACCTAGGATATAGTAGGTTTATTTATTCCCCTTAAGATATTTAGCTGCATAATTATTCAAAGATTTGAACACAATGACAAGACTATCCTTCATGTCCTGAATTCTCCGATGCCAATACGCTACGCTAAAGTACTATAGTTAGACTTCTAGACATCTTTTTAAGGCCTGATTACATGGAAAATCTCAGCCCGGGCTGAAATTTCTTCACGCCTTCCGGGCCTAAATTTTGTTTCGATTACATTGCGAGTCTAAGCCCGCGTTGAAATTCCATGTTGGGCGTTAGGCCGTCCCACCCATCCCACCTCACATCCCACCCCACCCCACCCCTGGCCGAGCGGGTGCGGGCTCTCGGAATGAGTTTGTTTAATTCGTTGAAAACACCACCACTGTGCATGCCCAAATTCACTTTGCAGCCCAATCTTGTTCCCAGAGGTGGCGATCCTTTTGGCCAGCGCCAAGGATACGAACCTCTGGTCGAATCCAAAAAAGGACACTTCTGATTGGCTGGTAAAAATGACCGGATCAACCGCATCGGAAGTTGTGACAGGCAATGGCGGAACGAAAGCTACAGAAATGATCACAAGCAAAGGAAAAATACTGTCGTTGTAATAATGCGCTTAGAAACCACCGCGTTTAATTTTGTAGAGATAAGGCGAAATTAGATGGAATCTTAATAGCTCTCAAACAGCTTACAGATGTCGATTTACAACATGTACTCCGACCAATGTTCAAGGTATTTGTGCCGTTCGTGTTTAAATAAAACTTTCCACATCAAAACCAATGATAAAGGAGTTGAAATATCTTGTTGAAGAGTTAGAGTAGGCGAGGCAATGTGCAGATCATGTTCAAAGAGAGCGTAAGTTAGACAAGGAATGTGGTAGTCGAATTTCGCAACTGCACAGAAATTGACAGTGAATTGATTCAATATATAAACAGAATATAGTCGTCTTTAATGAGATTGATCCATTGTGTAATAAATAATTTATACATATACCGTAAAATACCCCCTCAGAGGCTTTTTCCATCTATTTTTGAGGAGGGTTGCACTTATTAGAGAGAAGGCTTATCATAAGGGAAATTGGGTAAGTTTAAAACTGGAGCAGCAATGTTTAGTAATGTTAGGACAAAAGTAAAAAGGATAAAGTTATAGACAACTATTGAATTACTTTCTCCAACTATTTTTAATCATACTGCTGTTTGAGACCTCCGTCATTTTCTATGCAATGTGTCCTTCAAGGTCAAGTTGTGATAATGGTGCAGCCAAAAATATCTGACTCAGGGTACGAGTACAACACTCTCTTCTCATTCATGATCTGGGTACTGGGCATCAAACTGAATGAAACATTCTATATTTGGCAATAGGAGCAGTTCCTATTGGCTCATACTGCTCGCACTCTGCGTTTATTGCAAGGTTACCATATATCAGTGTCAAAGGAAAATTAAGTGCTTTTGAATCAATCTGTATTTTGATGGCACCAAGATTGCCTCTAATTCGGTGTCTCCTTGGTTTAGCCTTGGATGTGCAGCCAAAAAACAAATCAGGATTTGTTTTATCCGAAAAGGGATCTAAAAGCCCTTAGGACTAGACTATGTCTTCCTTCTTCAACGAAGTTACTGTAGTTGTGCAGGTTAAGCTTGGGATACTGGAAAAGATACTTGCATGTAGAAAGTGTTTAAAATACATGGCCTGAACTAGGGACGAATATTGCCAAGAATTAATACATTTTAACACATAAATGTACAGGATTTTCCAGAATTCTAATAGCCAGGTGTGAGGGTCAGCTATATATTCTATTTTCAGGATTTTCATTTGTTCATAAATAGATGTGTTACAAAAACTGTGTTGTGGCATAATAAATAGGCAATCCCCCCTCCCCCAGGTCAAGGACAAGTAAGGGGGCCATGTTAAATGCCTTAGAGGTCACATTTATTTTTAGGGAACTCTTTATGGGTGAAAATATATTTCATGTAATATACACTTGAAAGACAAATGTATCTTTTATGAAACCGTCCAACAGACAAGGTGGGGAAGGGGATGGCAAGTTTTGAATAGAAAAACTCAATGATCATATGGGATACAACCAGAAAATCCATCAATAGTAATGAAACTTTATTTGCACTTAAAAATTACACAATGATGAGAAAAGGTACTGAAACACTGTCTCATTGTAAAAGTAAAAATAATACTAAAAAAATATAATTATATCAGATAATCTTCAATTAAATTTGCTGAGTCAGTAGTCTACTTCATTACATCATTCAAAATCTTGTTCTCCAGATAGCAGCTACAGTAAGAACTTCTGGGTGGGCTAACAAAAATTGAGGTGGGACTATTGTTGAGGTTAAGCTTTCATCGGCCTTTTTCTAAGCCAACACTGAAACGATGATTCTTGAGAATCCGAACATATATTATAAGTATCCTCTAAGCGGGTAATGTAAAGCTTAATTAAACTTGCAAGTTGTAACTGAGCTTCCTCTAAAAGAATCGATGTATGTATCCTTAGAAAGAGTCGTGTTATATAAAGAAAATCGCTCACAAGTTGGCTTCTACCGCATGTATGTGACTGTTTTCTGACTGTTGGTCGATTACCGTGGAATCGCCCCTGCTGGCTGCCGTAAATTGGTCCTGCTGAACGTGTTGACATGATCAACAGCCGCCATTTTGTCCTAAAACCTCACGCAGGCGCAATCAAACCGGAACCAGGATTTTCTGGTTCCGGTTTTGGATTCTTCCAGAGCGTCCGTTGCCCGTTCCGCTGGACAAGGGTAACGTAGGCTCTGGGGACGAGATTGTTTGCAGCCCGGGATGAAATTTGAATGCGCATGCATGAGGTTTTTCAACCTTTCAACCCGGGCTGAAATTCTCTTCATGTAATCACAAAGGTCTTTTTAAGAAGATTTGTTTTGGAAGCCGAAAGAAAATTGTTAGCCCATTTTGCTTGCTGATTGTTTTGTTTCTTCTATCACAAGTGGAACAGCAACCATGGACCTACGAACGCCAGGCTCAACAGACCCGCTAGCGGAGGTACAACGGGCGCCTGGTCTGCAAGAGTAAACAATGCAAATCAGTGGTTTCAAGTCACCTTTCAGAGTGTCATCAAAGTAACCGCCATTGGAATCCAAGGCAGACAGGACAAAGACCAGTGGGTAACCAAGTTCAAACTGGCTTACAGCGATAATGGTGCAAACTTTGTCACACTACATAGGGTAAGCTGTTGTTAGATAAACTATGTTGAGTCCATGGGTGAATAAAGTATACAACCCCAGGCACATGTCAAGAAGGAACGCTGTAATTGTGGGCAAGTGGCAGCAAAAAGGGACAAAGCAGTAGGCAAATTAAAGGAAGGCTTCTTCCTGAGTTTCGCCGGGCCATGCAACTATCAAATTATGAAGTAGATTGGATCTTGATTGAAGTTAATTGGATATTAATGGTCACTAATGAGCAATTTTGGCATTCAATAACGCTCTGAAAAGAATCTTCCGATCTGAAACTCAAAAGATTTTGGTTTTCGAGAGACGTTTCACGTTCTTAGGGTTGACCACTTTTGCTGACGTCGTTACCGCCATGTTGATATTTTGTTGTCTCCCGTTAGTCCAGTTACGGTATTTGTATTAGTAAAAAGGGTAAGAAATAAAAAACACCAGCCTTTTGTCTTATTTTTTGTGGAAAGATATACACAGGAAACAGCAACCGGAACGGGATTGTTGTCAATGATTTACGAGAAGCAGTGCGAAGTCGAGCATTCCGCATAATTCCAGTAGAATGGCATGGACACATATCACTGAGAATGGAGCTGTATGGTTGTCACGTGAAGTCCGGTAAGGCCGTTGTGTTGCGTTACGTTTACATGCTTGCGGTAAGGAACTGTGTTTTCGTTTCGAGTCAAAGCAATAATGGCATTATATCAGTATTATGGTGTGATGTTTCACTGAAAGAAAGCTTAAGAAGGAATGCAAATTAATGTTTCATTTAGCTCAAATCTGATTAAGTTTGGTCTGAATTTTCTGGGAAGATCATACGTCTTTTAATTATGAAGTGAACTGAGCATGCCAAGCTTTACTACTAGAAGTAATCATAGCTTATTGAATGTGTTCGAAAACATACAATAAAATCTGGTTTAGTTGTATGTGTCTGTTATTATGTCGACAGCTTGCCAAGCTCCTTGCGGCATTTCAGTAGAGTTAGATACCAAAAAATTCCATTACAACTGTAAAAGTTTACCGCAACCTGTAACTTTGCTAAAATATGGCCACCAGCTATTCAGCACAGTCGGAAATCCTGAGAAAATAGACCGTGTTCGGAGGATTCTACCGAGGTCAGAAACAGCACATATTTCCTACAGACTTTGGTAAAGCGCACATAGAAATCTGTGATTGCCACAAATTAAAGTAAAGTCATTTTCTTACCGAGAAAATACGAACCAACCCTGAAAAACACGACGCTACGCAACTGTAAAAGTACAACACGAAGAAGGTGCGGAATAGCACTGAGCTAATCTCGTACCCAGATCTCTTGTCCATAAGAGATCTGGGTACGAGATTAGCACTAAGCATTACGCCATTGAAGATGACGCCGAAATGGTAATGACCCAACGAAAATATTTTGGAAGGCTTTCGCCCTGCTTACACAGGACACCCAAGAAGTCACCGAACCTCCACAAAGTAGGCAGCGTTCTCCTATCGTCGAACGCAATAAATGCTACCAATGAGAATGAAGTACGCATAAATCATAAAAAGATTGGTGAAAAAAAATCGGAATGCTTGAAATGATAGTTTAATCATGGAAGTTTGTTCACTCTGGATGAAATAAGCAACATTTTGACGAAAGAAAGAAGCCTCGTGTAATGTCTTTGAAAATATTATTGGAAAGTGTGCCAAAACATTCCTTGTCGGAGGAATGCAAACTTGAGCAATGTGAGCCCTAGAGACATTCACTGAACTGAAGTTAGATTACATTCACTGAAATGAAGTTAGATTACATTCACTGAACTGAAATTAGATTACAATGTCAATGCAAAAAGTACTTAATTAGATGCAAGATGAGTACGCAGGAAAAGACAGCTATTTTCTTCAGAAAGACTGCACAAGGTGTACGCATAACATCCTGGCCCCAGCTGTTGCTGTTGAAAGAGCGAGTAACCCCTTCTAGGGAATAAGTTGCTATCCATTGGATAAAATGTATTGCAACTGATACATTTTATTTGCTAGATAACCGGACTTATCCGCTGTTTAAACAGCTGGGGCTTGGAGAATAAGAAGAAGATGGAGTGGTTACTAACACTTCAAAGAGCATGCAGTGAGCGAGCAGGTGCCTTCCAATAAAAAAGGTTATTTTCAAAGTGCCAACATTGCCAGGAATTATCGTACTTCCGAACTAGTTTTCAGTTTCGTTGGTTTTACTGAGACGAAATTGGTGGCGATGATGATAGAGTCGAGAGTACGTCTACAGATGAAGATGATGAGCACGGTGAAGGGAATTAGTTACTAGCTCAGTAATAAAAGTTTAACATTCTAGTCACCTGAACATGATTGGTCGTTTTGTCCTTTTTCTAGAATGCGCTTCCCCTCTAGGAATGGAAAACAGAGCTATTCCTAACTATTCCTTATCGTCCTCTTCTGAGGTAAGAAGTATGATCCTAATTTAACGGAGCTTTATTATCTCGATCATCGTTGAAAAGGTAAGGAAAGGTCCAAGAGTAAGGTGAAGGGCAAAAATATTTCATAGAAATCTTAACTGGTCACTAATTGAACATTAGTCATGGTGCAAGCGAATTCTGGGTTTGCATAATCGCGCTGGCCTATTATGACCTATTATTATATGACTAGCTCTTTCAGCGGTCAAGATGATATGAATCAATTCTCCTGCTGTGATTGGCTACCCGCGAGGTCAAGATGGAGCCATCTTGACCGCTCGGGATAGCTAGTTCGTCCCGCGTTTTACGGTCTTTTAATAGCGTCCTTTGAGTCACATAATAAATCCTTTATTGACCAAGCTTGTTCGGTCAAGATGGCGGGATATTGGTCTCGTTCTTTTTTGCGTGTTTATGGACCTCGACTTCGTCTCGCTCCATAAACACGCAAATTAAAAAAGAACTTGGCCAATATCACGCCATCTTGACCTCACGCTTGGCCAATAACCCATATTTATAAAGGAGATTAGTTTCTAAAGAAACTGTGGTGCTGCGTCGGTGGGGGAGTGAAACACGAAAATTTGGTTTATCAACGGAGTTGATAATGTAAATTGACCACTGTTTTTAGCTAATCGAATCCCTTTACGGTGGTCAATTTACATTATCAACTCCGTTGATAAACCAAATTTTCAACCCATATTTATAAACTACTTTGCGAAAAGTGAACATAATTTGAACCATGCATATTTTTGAACAGAAAAGGAAGTATAGTACAAATTTACTTGTGCACCGGCCATTTTAAAAGCTTTGCTTATAACTTAGAAGACCGTGATAGAGTGGGTCACAACAGCCAGGCGTCTGAATGAAGGAAGGGAGGAAGCAGCAAAAGAATAAGTTTGTTTATCCTCAGAACAGACCAGGGCTATTCTGACCTTTAGCTAAAAATGACAACAACAACAACAATAACAATGTATTTATTTAAAGAAATATAAAGTTTACAATACTTCATGTCCTGCAAATAGCTATAAATGCTAATCTAGGCAGGACAAGACTTTAATTTAGGCGTGATTAAATTACAAAAACAAAAGAGAATTACAAAGGCATACAGAAAGAAAACACCTTACATATAAATACAAGTACAGGGGATTTTGTTATTTGAAAAAGACTAAAATTACGACTGGAAGTATATACAACATATCAGGTTAACTTCACAAAATATTCTATTAAATAATTAACATTCAAATAATTATCTTCATTACCTAGAACATTAAGGAGTAGTGATTTAATTTTTTTACGAAAATTAGAAACTTTAAGAGTCTTAACAGAAAGTGGAATAGAATTCCAAATAGACACACCAATTCTAGTAAAAGATTTTTTCATTTTTTCGGTTCTAGAGAATTTAACAGAAAAGCATTCTTTCGTAGATAATCGCGTATTATAATGATGTTTTGTATTGATTTTCGCAAACTTATCGAGAAGCTTTTAGGAGCTGTCTTAGCATGAACGTCATACATTAAATAGCTTAACTGTTGAAAAAACAAGGACTGCAAAGGAAGGCAGTTTGCTTCAATAAAAAAAGAGATTGCATGGTCTCTGGGTTTAGAAAAATAGATCAATCTTATCGCACCTTTTTGCAGAACAAGTATCTTATTGAGGTAGGTCTGTGGACAGTTGCCCCATGCACAGATACCATAATTTAAATAAGGAGAGATAAGTGTATGATATAAATTTAAAAGAAGATGCCGTGGAATGTAATGCCTCATTTTAGCAATTATTCCTACCGATCTACTAATTTTGTGACAGATAAAGTCAATATGATGCTTCCATGATAGTTCAGAATCAATCATTATGCCCAAATATTTAACAAAGTCCTTCATCTCTAGAGTTACTCGAGTATTTAAAGTTGGATTAAAAATCTTAATTTGAGGAATGAAAAGTATTTTTTTTTTTGCGCGGACGAAAAATTACATAATTAGACTTTTTGACGTTGAGCGTTAGTTTGTTAGCATTAAGCCATACACTTACTTTCTCAAGTTCATTATTGACAGTTAGTTCAAGAGTACGTAAGTTGTCATTTGCATAAGTTAGACTTGTATCATCTGCGAATTGATGAAAAGTAAATTCCTTGGAAGATTTATGGATGTCATTAATATATAACAAAAATAACAAGGGTCCAAGTACAGAGCCTTGAGGCACTCCACATACGATCGTTTCATTTTCAGATATGCATTTCTCTATTTCAATCGACTGTCGGCGATCCGAAAGATATGATCTAAACCAAGAATTTATAACTCCTCTTATTCCATAGTGTTCAAGTTTAGTCAAAAGAATCTCATGGTTAACGGTATCAAATGCTTTCTTAAGATCTAAAAATATTCCACAAGAGTACTTTCTATTGTCCATATTAGAATGTATGGAGTTCACAATATCAAGAATCGCGTGCTGGGTACTATGTTTATTGCGAAAGCCATATTGTAAATCATAAAGAATATCATTCTTGTCTATAAACTTTATCAGCCTACGATATAAAATTTTCTCAAATAAACGATTATAGATTGATAACAAAGAAATTGGCCGATAGTTTTCAGGTAACGTCTCGTCTTCACCCTTACGCACTGGAATTACTTTTGTATATTTAAGTTTTGCAGGGTAAACCCCGGTTAGTACAGACTGATTAAAAATTTTGGTTAGTCCAGCAGTTAGCCAAGGTTTAGTTAGCATTTTTAGTTTTCTTACTGAAACATCCCTGAGCGGTGCATGTTTATTAACTACATGATTTATGGTTTTATAAAAGTGAGAGAACGACTTATTTACGTCGCAATTACCAGAAACCTCTTCCCAATTTATTGCACTTAAATCATTCATGAATTCAATAGCATTAAAGCTGGAATAATCCCTAAATTTAGTCTTTTTTGTATGTGGTAATTTTTGCTTGTTTACATTGACAATACAGACTTGCGAAAAATGATCGGTTGTGTCGGTGACGATATTGCCGCTAGAAATATTATTCGTCAAGTTATTTGTGAAGATATTGTCAATTAAAGTCGCTGAGGACCCATACACTCGTGTTGGTTTATCAATTGTAGGAAGCATAGAAAAACTTTGCATACACTGAAACAGTGTCGGCTGTATTTACAGTTTTCATATTTTAGCAAGTCTATATTAAAATCTCCCATGACATATATTGTTATTATGATTACTGAAATACTCGAGGGAGTCCGAAAGATAGTCAAGAAATTGATCTGCATTATTATGTTGTCGGTAAACAATGCCACAGATATTTTTCTTGTGATTTGGTAGTAAAATTTCAATCCACAAAGCTTGATAAGAGGAATTGGTAGAGCGTTCTAAGACTCGATATTTATAGTTCTCATTAATAAAAAGACTAACACCCCCGGCAGACAACGGGGTTTTAACAAATTCAAAGCAATAGCCAGGTAGTTGTGGTATAAAATCAATAGATTCGCCTTCGCATAATCGCGTTTCTGTAACACCTAATACCGTGAAATTATATTTTACCTCACTGAGTACGTGACACTGAAAATGTTCAATATTTTTCCTTAAGCTTCTTATATTAGTGTGAAGAATAGAGAAATCGGATACGACATCCCTATTTGTGATATTTTCAAACTTCACGGAGAAGCTATGAGGCGAATAGTAGTCTCCTACGCAGCCGTTCTTTGTCTCGTCACGCAACGCTGCTCGCCACTAACGGCTGCTGAAAACCGAACCACATTCCTTTCCCTTTGTGTTTGCGGTCTAACGAATTAACCAATCAGGTATCACAAAAATGACAATGACGTCAGAGGAAACAGCATGCTTTTCATTCTGTCAGCGATGTCACGGACACTGGTCACGAATGGAACAATTCGTAAGAAGATTGTCCATAGTGTTTTACGTGATCATCGCCGTCGGCAATGCAAGTCACGATAAATACTGATACAGGCAAAAGTTCACTCAATAGTCAACAAATCATTCAATCGTTGTGGATGTGAGGTGGTTTTCAAACAGCAGCAAATTGTTCATTTGCAGTGGACGCTATCTGTAAATGATGTGGCCGGGTATTCTGTAATCTGGCCCAGAAATGTTTGCTACAAGCGGTTGACCTGAGTTCCAACGGGCTTCGTAAAAAGAAATTCAACGAGAAAGCGAGGAAGTCTTCAGTAAAAGGGAAGCTCCAAGAGCAAAGCGATTCCTACGAGCTACAGAAGAGATACGAAATATTCCCGATGGAGAGACTGTCCGCGAAAACGTTCCGTGACTGACCGAGCGAAAGCATCTAAATCCCTGCAATTTGGCAAAGGCAAAGCTAGCGCTCGTATTTCTTCTCCTATTGACTCCTAAAAGTGGGACTAGGGCACCTATGACTTACGTTCCTGGCTTCCTATCTCCGATTCAAAGACACGCGGCCTACAGTGTATTACCAAATCAAAATATGACAAGTCCCGAAAAAAATTGTCACATTCATTTCGTCCACGATTAACCTCAACGCCAAACTCATCTACTCGGAAACAAAGTCAAGTGCAATTACTGGTAAAGATCTAGTATCCTAGTAAAAACGTAAACAAAACGCTAACCGTTTACTATCACTCCAATGTAGTCCATTGTTAGCGCACGCTTGACACCGATATAAACTAGGCTGTGATTGGATGTACGCCGAACTGAGGAATTGGCGCGTACACTTTCCAGAAAATGGAAGGCTGATCCTGATTGGCTAATAGTCGGGAAAGGAATGTGGTTCGGTTTTCAGCAGCCGTTAGTGGCGAGGAGCGTTGCGTGACGAGACAAAGAACGGCTGCGTAGGAGACTAGGCGAATAGTAGCTCGAACGAATTTTACTTGTTGTCATTAAGTTAGCATCAGGATCAATCGTTTTGTCTACGGAATCGTTCTGAAAAAGGCCAAGATCATACAAACTATTAAATGAATAGATCGATTTCCTGGAGGCTAGATTAGTGTACAGTAGAGCGTTATACTGCGGGTGGGCATTTTTCAGATCTTTACAGTTATAATATGGCAATTCCATCAACAGCAATTTGTTTTCTTTAGCGAGATTTTTCATCTCTTTATGTGTTGCCACTACCAATAACTGTATCTCATCATTAAGATTATGAACGAAAAAACAGTTAAGACACTTATCTCCTTAATCCTGAGTTGGATTACAGGCCAAGCTTTGCTTCCGGTTGTCAAGATCGGCCATACGTTTTAATTTGAAGACCTGAGAACTACTAGATTTACGAGCCAGAATCTCAGAGTTCTTTACCCAGACGTACTGGAATTGATGTGTAGATTTCAATTTGTTTGCCTCGCTAAGAAGTTGCTGTAATCTCGGGATCAAGTGTTCATGAATGCGGATATTTGCTGTGTGAAAATCATCAGATAAATCCAGAAAATCATCAGATAAATCATCAGCTAAATGTGAACACATTACACTAATATATATATTTAGCCAAGCGTAAAAGCGGAACTCCACGATTATTATTGTTTTATTTGCATCGAGAAACTTTGCATGCATGGCTTTTCTGTCCAGGAAATTGAGCTGATGCATTAAAAACGACGAGCTTTACGATCCAAATGAACTATTCGATAGCGAATGTTCGGAAGAAAACAAAGAAACATTCTTGAGTCCAAACTACTTTCAGATGAATGAAAGCGTAAAGGAATTCACAGGTGGTCAAAAACAACAAGCATTGCAAGAAGATTCAAAGATTCTTGAAGAAGGTGGGGAAAATAGATAAGTAAAAAGTATATCTCGTAGTAATCTAGAAAAATTGCAAAGGAAACTTCTTTAATTAAAGATTCTCATTGGCAAAACATCATCCAGTTATAACGAAGATAGCGCTTGCGAAACCACACGAGCTTTTCCCTCGCTGACCCGTACACTATAAAATTATCAAAGCCAGCCAACCGATGTTGCGGTTTTTTTCTTTTTTTCTTTTTTTTCCATCCAAACGCTGGAGTACCAATTCGGAGAAAAAAAACTCGAAATTTAGTCAAGTTATACGGTGAAACTTCGTTGTTTATAGTCTTTGGAGGGACGACTTTTTCAACGAAGCGTGAAGCGCGCTAGGTTTGACATTTTCTTGACAGCTTTTCGACAACGATCTCTCAGATTTTGAGACATGCACATGCATTTGATCGGCTGTCTTTCCTTCGAGTTCATGTTTCTACCTTCAGTAAACTTAAAGCTATACAAGAAACACTTTCCCTCGCAGACCTGTACACTATAAAATGACCAAAGGCAGTCAACCCATTTCGCTGTTTTTAACATCCAAACTCTGATTGTTACCCGTTCAAACGAAAAGAGAAACTTGGGAATTAATCAAGTTAGAAGGCTAAACATTTTGGTGTTTACAGTCGTTTCACGAAGATCTTTTTCAATAAAGCGTGAAGCGCGATAGTTTTTTACATTTCTTTGGCACCTTTTCGAAAACTTTGATTTTTGAGACATGCACATGCATTTGATCGCCTTTTTCTCCCCTGGAGTTTGTAGTTTCTACCTTCCACGAAATTTAATCTTTCAAAAAACGATGCTGATACCGCATCTCTTCTCACGTCGTCTTCAGTTGTTATTTCTTTTTTATGTGATTTCCTTCCAAAATGGGGAGTATAGCACAGGGTTAACTCGAATGTGACCTTTCACATTAGCCTAAATGAAGGGGTGGCGTACGGTGACGTTTAATCAAAACCAAACATTCTCGCACAGTTGGTTCGCCATATTTTCTTAAACATGGTGCTCCGCGCGCGCGTTCGGCGAAAACAAAAACTAAGATGCTATCATTTTGAAATACTAGCAAATTAAACTAAAATCTATCTAAAACCTTGTCAGTTTGCCTCATGGTAGCCGGTACTTTGGATAGTAAGTTTATTTATTCCCCTTAGATTCTTTGTGTTAAATCTCTTCTAGAGTGAATAGACTGCTAAGATATTCAGCTGCATCTAAATTTTTCCAAGATTTGAACACAATGACAAGAATATACAGAATCCACCTATGCCAACACGATGCGCTAGGTTACTATAGTTGGACTTGTACACATACTTTTAGACTTTTAAAGTTCAAACGAAATTAAGCTTTCCTATCTCCGAAACGAGGGAACGTTCAACCTTAAGTTTTGTTAATGTATCATAAAATGAACTCCTGTTACATTTTACTGCTGACCCTCTTGGGACCGCTTAAGTAAAATTGTTAGCCCATTTTGCTTGCTGATTGTTTTGTTTCTTCTATTGCAAGTGGAACAGCAACCATGGACCTACGAACGCCAGGCTCAACAGACCCGCTGGCGGAGGTACAACGGGCGCCTGGTCTGCAAGAGCAAACAATGCAAATCAGTGGTTTCAAGTCACCTTTCAGAGTGTCATCAAAGTAACTGCCATTGGAATCCAAGGCAGACAGGACAAAGACCAGTGGGTAACTGAGTTCAAAGTGGCTCACAGCGACAATGGTGCAAACTTTGTCACACAACCCAAAGTAAGCATACTGTTATGCACTTATCAACTGAAATCCCCACCCCCTACCCCCACCCCCGGGACAGGTTGGGGACTTACTTCATGTCAAATAAAATGGTGATAAACCCCCACCCTACTAGGGCACTTAAACTTGTAGAACCCCCACCTACAGTCCTGCAAGAGGAAAATTGAACATGGCAAATCTTGAAAAATCCACACCCCAAGGGCAAACATGCTGTCAAATTTGATCAAACACCCTTCGTTCGTAGGCATTTTAATTGATAAGTGCTTTAGAGGATCTATATTGAGTCCGTAGGTGAATTAAGTGGACAACCCCGAGGCAATGTCAAGAGGGAACGTTTGTAATTATGGGCAAGTGAGAGCACGGATGGACAAAGTAGAAGACAGGAGTCATGGCTTTTTCCTGAGTTTCGCTGGGGGCTATGCAACTATCAAATTATGGTGATTCTATTGAAGTAACTTGATTGTATATTAATGGTCACCCATCAGAAATTCTCATTTCCAGAGCAATTTTGTCATTCAGCAACGCTCTGGAAAGAAGCTTCTTTACAATCTTCCGATCTGAAACTCAAAAGATTTTGGTTTTCGAGAGACGTTTCACGTTATTATGGTTGACCACTTTTGCTGACGTCGTTACCGCCATGTTGCTATTTTGTTGTCTCCCGTTAGTCCAGTTACGGTTTTGTATTAGTAAAAAGGGTAAGAAATAAAAAACACCAGCCTTTTGTCTTATTTTTTGTGGAAAGATATACACAGGAAACAGCAACCGGAACGGGATTGTTATCAATGATTTACGAGAAGCAGTGCGAGGTCGAGCATTCCGCATAATTCCAGTAGAATGGCATGGACACATATCGCTGAGAATGGAGCTGTATGGTTGTCACGTGAAGTCCGGTAAGGCTGTTGTGTTGCGTTACGTTTACATACTAGCGATGAGGAACTACGTTTTCATCTACATCTACATTTAATAAGTTGGTAAAATCCGTTACAGACATCGCACCAACTATTAAAAGACGATCATAAAATATATACAATGCTCGGATAAAATTAACAAGTGAGTCGTTGTATAGAGTAAAAATTATGTGAAAAATCGTTTTGTTTTCGTTTTCGTTTCGAGTCAAAGCAATAATGACATTATATCAGTGCATATATTATGGTGTGGGCTTTCACTGACAGAAAGCTTAAGAAGGAATGAAAACAAGTTTGTATATTTAGCTCAAAACTTTTAATTATGAAGTCAACTGAGCATGCTTAGGTTTAGAATACTATAAAAATTAATGCTACCAATGAGAATGAGGTACGCATAAATCAGGAAGATCTTTGTGAAAAAAAAAATCGGAATGCATGAATTTTTTTCTCTGGATGAAATAAACAATATTGTGACGGAAGAAAGAGGCCTGATGCAACGTCTTTGAGGGCTGAAAAGGGCGAAATATTAATTGGAACGTGTGCCGAAACATTGCTTACCGGAGGAATTCAAACTGGCGTGGCATCGAGGGCTAAAATGCGAGTCAGGCTGACGAATGTATTGTGAACCTTAGAGACATTCACTGCAGTGAAAAAAAGTTAGATCCATGATTACAATATTTTAAATGCAAAAAGTATCTAAGTACAAACAAGATCAGTCCGCAGGAAAAGACAACTGTTTTGGACAAGGCTTATGCATAACATCCTGGTGCAGTTATTCAAAGAGCGGACAACTCCATCGATATCCAGAGGATAAGTCGCTACCCAGCGGATAAAATGTATTTCAACTGATTCATTTTATTAGTAGATAGCGACTTATCCGCTGAATACAGTTATCCGCTGTTTAAACAACTGGGGACTGGAGAATAAGAACAAGATGGAGTGGTTACTTACACTTTAAAGAGCATGCAATGAGAGAACAGGTGCCATCTCATATAAACAATGAGTGGATCTGGGTTATTTTCAAAGTGTCAACATTGCCAGAAATTATCGTTCTTCCTAACTAGTTTTCAGTTTCGCTGGTATTACTGAGACGAAATTGGTGGCGATGATGATAGAGTCGAGAGTACGTCTACAGATGAAGACGATGAACAGGGTCAAGGGAATTAATTACTCCGGAGCAGTAATAAAAAACGGTGAAGATTCTAGTCTCCTGGACATTATTCCTTGTTTTAATCCTTTTTGTAGAATGCGCATCCTCTCTAGGAATGGAAAACAGAGCTATTCCTAACTCCGCCATATCGGCCTCTTCTGAGGTAAGGCGCACAGTGATCCTAATTGAACGGAGGTTTATTATCTTGCTCATCGTTGAAAGCGTTTGTGATAGACAATTTTGAGCTTAACGTTACCGTGTACGTTCAGGGTATAAAGTTTTCGATTTTTATTCAACCCTTCAGTTTTACTAATGTATCATAAAATGAAGGCAGGTTACATTTTACTCCTGACCATCATGAGACCGCTTAAATCAAGTTTTTAGCCCATCTTGTTTGCTGTTTGTTTTGTTTCTTCTATCGCAAGTGGGACAGCAACCATGGACCTACGAACGCCAGGCTCAACAGACCCGCTGGCGGAGGTACAAAGGGCGCCTGGTCTGCAAAAGCAAACAATGCAAATCAGTGGATTCAAGTTACTTTTATTGATGACATCACCAACGTAACTGCTGTAGGAATCCAAGGCAGACAGGACGCGGATCAGTGGGTAACCAAGTTTAAAATAGCTTACAGTGTCGATGGAACAACATTTACCACGCAACACAAAGTAAGTTGACAATTCATCCAGCCAGGTGTCCTGATACTGCTTTGAACACAGTAATATTGTAAAAGTGTTTCTTTAAGTTAAAGTGGCTCTGGACCCCATGTACAGATTGTTTTAAAACTTTGCAGGAAGATGAATCTTCATATGCTGATTGCAATTTAATAATAAAAAAATAAAATTTGGTAATCCGACCCGTTTTTGAGTTACAGGGACATAAAACCAAAATTTACGAGGCTCTACTGTTGCTATGGTAACCTTATGTCAAAAAATTGATCACAACGTATTGAGAAATAATGGAAAATTTTTTGATACTATGCTGAAGGAAACAAACAAAACATTGTGGGAGTATCGATCCATCAAAGAGTTGGTGTTTCAAAAGTAACAAAATCATTTTTAGCCACCTTAAATGTGTTTTTTAGTTGACAATCACTAAAATGTTGAAATCAGGTCGGAGGGGACTGGAAAAGAGTGGGTTTCCATGGGAACCGAATCTTTTATAGCCATAGATGTGTTGCCTGTAAAACTATTAGTCTACCAAGTTTCAATAGTTTGTGCTGCAAAATGATCGCGATAACTCTATTTGTATATTTGGTTGAGTGTATGGCGTCATCAGCCCCCTCATATGCATATTTTACACCTTATTCAAACTTAAATATCTCCTGAAGTAATGCACATATTTGGAGACGATAAACAGCGTTTTTAATCTTTCCTGGAATTCCATGTGATAAACCTACCTAGGCAGGGGTAAACTTACAATTATGGACAAAAGTAGTTGAGCCACTTCCCCTAAAAAACACTTCTTACACTTCGACCCCCTCTTCCCTTTTCAGTGTTGTAACCACGTGCCGGTATCCTCGGAGCGTATTTCAACATTAAAAAAGGGGAGAAGGGGCGGGGAGGATTGGCTATCGACAAAGAAGAGGTTTTTTTCAATTACGGAAGGACGCTGATAGAAAGCGATTATTTTGTTAAAATGTGTCAACAGTTTTGTCCATGATTGCAGGTAGGGGTTGAAATTTGATCATCGTAGCACTTTAAATTTTCGTCGTTTTGGGGATCGGAAGGATATGCAGCTCGAAATAATATATAACAATCCCATGCCAGAATAGGCAGCTATATATATCAGCGACTTGGTAAGATATGTTGCGTTGTTTGTGAACGGGATGTGCGACCAGGGAAAACAAGTCAAACATCCGAAACTGTGCCCCAAAATGGCAAAAATGCCATTTATTGTTACGGCAGGTCTCCTCACTTGTCTGGGTTATCATGTTGGTGTGTAAGTGGGTGCCGCTGGTCAATGTGCAGGGAAAGCATTGAGAAGGCGTGACATGGTTCATGGTTCATTTATTTCACACTATTTACATAAAATTAACATAGAAAGAAAAGTATAGTTACTACAGATGATTACAAGATAAAATAATTACAGTACAGGTTATAAAATGTGTGTGGTGGTCAAAGTAGCGAAGGCTTTCTAGTTGTCCACCACCTACGTTTAAGTAAACGAAGAAATGACACTGAGCTTTACTGGGATATAGTAGGAAATGTAGGAAATGTTTGTAGAGCCTAGGACTAATGCACAGGAGAAAATTTCATGCATATAAATTAAGGTATGTTAGAGATATACTGAACCAAGCGAGAAATTAAACAAGACAAGCTTAGCAAAAGAAAAACAAAAAAAAACATACAAACAAACAACCAACAACAACAAACAAAAACAAAAAGAAAAGAACAATACAACAGCAGCAGCAGCGACAACAAAGATAAAAATATAAGCAGACAATTATTATTATCATTATTATTATTATTTTTAACTCTATTATTATTATTAGATAGTTACGTACTATACATTTGATCATTAAACAGAACATATATTATTTGATTGACAAGAGATCAGGTGGGCCTTATAAAGTTTCTTAAACTTGTTAAATGTTTTTGCTTTTTTAAGTACCAAGGGGACAGTTTCCGACAAGATAGAAGCAGAGTACTTAAAAGTAAATTTGCCTATGTTAGTTCTAACTTGTGGTCGGTGGATTCAATTCAATTCAATTTCAAGTACAGCGGCCTCTTAAGGGGGCCGACTAACTTAACTACAAAATTAGCTAACATTGTTGCTTTGGAAAGTTGCCAACCCTCATATCTTGGAAACCGTAACTTGCACAGGCAAGCTGCCTGGCTATGTTTTTACAATCAAAAAGGTTTACAAGATTTTCGAATCACAACCATTTTTGGTAAGTCACGTGACCAGAACAGAAAAAGGCCTAAAACCCGAGTGGCGTACACTTCTGGATATCGAAAATGGTGCCAATGGTTAACGATCGCCAAGGTGCAAAACTCTACGTATCGATTTTTGGAAATTCGCGTTTTTGTGAGATTTATGACGTCATAAGCACGCAAATTCATACCATTTCGTCATTATCATTGCAGTTATGTACGTTAACAGCAATTGCTTACGTAGGCTTGTAAAGAAGGCTGGAATATCTCCGACTGACAAAAAAAATCGGAACTTCACACCATTTTCTCCAAGTTTTAGGGATTTCCTCTCTAAAGCGCGGTTGGGGCCAGGGGCAAGTTGCGCATGCGCAATAACAATTCATAAATTTTACATGTTCACCTCTTCGCATGTTTCACCAATATAGTGACAAAAACACCGAAAAACCGTGTTTTACAAATACAGTCCGTAAAAATCCCTTGGCAACAACGCTAAGTCTGTAGTTAAGTTAGTCCCCCCTTAACGGTAGTTGCTGCGTGGAATGGGTAGCCTGTCTCGTCAAAGGTTCTTTCTGGTAACAGCAGAGCTTATTGTATCAAGTTTCTTTTTTAATTGGTGTCATGTTTGGTCGTCGTTTTCTATTTCTTTTGTTTTATGCCATGTGTACTCCGGTAGCCACAGACGGAAGTCCTTTGTCTGCCCTGTTTGTTTGTTTAATTTTAGCCTTGATTTGTTTAGGTATACTCTGGAAACTACGACAGGAATGGCATCGTGGTCAACACCTTGGTAACGCCCTTCACTGCCCGTGCAATCCGTATTGTGCCAGTTCAGTGGCACGGTCATATTTCATTGAGATTGGAGCTGTACGGATGCGACATAAAATCAGGTGCCATTTCGTGTATGTTATGAACTTTCGGTTGACTTAATTCCTTCCTTCCTCTATACACCAGAATAGGGCCCAAATGAAGTTTTGGTTACTGAATGAAACATGTAATTGAGCTAGTTATAACAAGTGTTGTTATGGAGTTGGTAAGAGTCTTGATACACGCCATATGGACTTTGTTCCGGGGGGTGGGTGCTGGGGGGTGGCGGGTGGTGGTGGGTACTTCTTACAATGGCCTATCCACATGATTCAGTGCAACCGCTGTAATTTACAATACATAGGAGAGACTAAACGACGTTTAAAAGACCGATTTAATTAACACCGCCGTACATAGATAGCCCTAACACCAAATCTAAACCTACCACAGTAGCGAAACATTTCCTCTCCTCTCCTAACCACACTGCTAACGACATGCAATTAATCCCCATTGAGAAAATATTTTCTAAATGAGACTCAATCAGTCAGATACCAAGGAAGCTTTTTTAATTTCAAAGGATGAGCACTCAAGCAGTTTAAGGCCTGGGTCAGGGGGCGTTTATTAGAGAAAACGGTTTTTTGTGATATAACAGCCCAGGGGAATGACACTGAAACGAAATTCGGCACATGGGTAGTTCTCATCATCCTTAACATTTTGATGTGCAATAAACGTTATCTTAGATCACGTGGCGTGTCACGTGACCATTTCTTTGAAATCGTCACTTATTTGAGGAGTAGGTGACTTTTGTGGGATATAATATCGAATAAAAACGCTTTTCTTATGCGTATTAATGATTTCCAGCGTCTCACGTTTGGAGCGACCGTCCATCGTTCTCAACAAAAAAATTGTGAGGGCAAAGGTCATTTTTCTTCCCAGAATTCAACCTTTAGCTGTTGATAATTTAAAAACTAAAACTCGTGAGCAATCACTCCAAGCGTAGAAAGTTAGATATGTTGGATTTATATTAAAAACGCTGATTTATTTATCTGTAAACTTAAAATCCGCCACCGCATCGCCGATTTAAGACTTTTTCAAATTTTGATCACGTGACTGGTCACGTGATCAAATTTATACGTTAAGGCAAACAAGGACAACAAGATTTATCTTCTGGGAAAGTTTCATCCAGTTCTAGGCAATCTGGAAGAAGATATTGCCTATCAACCATATTTATGAACATATTTCTAAACCCAGGCCTTAAACTGCTTGAGCAATTGATCCTGAAGGTCTTAACATCCGCGAAGAAACATATTAGTTAATTTTTGTTATTAAGTTGATCATTTTTTAGACTTTTCTTGTATTTTATTTTATACTGTCAATCATTTTAGTTTTAGTGTTTCCGGTATATTACTACATAAACACTCCTTCCAATGTAAATTTAGACTTGAGCGCTTCGCGCTCACTGTCGCGCTACGCGCTCAAAAGCTCGACTTGTGAGCAAGTCTAACGTAAATTCTCATTGTACTTGAAGAAGGCTGGTTTGGCCAGCCGAAATGTAGTACACAAAACTTAAAACCATTCTACGTTGTATCGGTCCTTGCTTTTATACTCTTTGTTGATCTTATTACGCCGATCAGATCACCAGTTTGATCTAACGTATACCAACAGGATTGTTGTTCACGGTTCCTTGCTTGAACATTTGATATTCTTAAGTAGGTGTATGAAAGGGGTACCATTTTCCAGTGGGAGATATACGAAAGGGTTACCTTTTCTTTCAAAAATGGTATATAAAAGGGTACGGGGTCGGACCTCGTGGCGGAGACTCCCTGCATTAATTTATTTTAGTTCCCCCCCGGGGGGGGGGGGGACTTTGCTGGCTTGGTGTTGCACGGTAGTAACTCTCAATTTATGTCGCATTTTCACCGTGTAGGATGTTTGTCGCCACTGGGTTTGAGTAATCAGCAAATCCCTGACTCCGCCATATCAGCTTCCTCTGAGGTAGGTAACTCAGATGTGTCAAGGAAACACGAGGTTCAACAAATCTTACGGCCTTACTATACATAATATTACCAATGTTTTGAGAGCAAGGCGAAAGTTCAGAAAGTTTAACCGCGGTAAAGCATAACGAATAAGAAAAGTCCTCTATAGATAAGCTTTTTACCTTGAGAGCTCAAAGAGAATAAATCATTTTATGATGTACTAAAATAGTTTTCAGTCTTTTTAAAATGAAGTACTTGGAGACTGGTCGGCGTTGTATGTCTTTGTTTTTTGCTGGAATGCGTGACTTCCGGAAAAGTGATTAGCCTAAATTTTGTCGCACAGTAAAACCCCGCAACTAAGAACGTGGAGTTTTCCAAGTCAGCCTAAACAGGTTCTTATATAAATAGTAAATAGCACAAGTTTAGGCTATTTAGCTTCTTAAATAAATTCTTATTTTCTGAAGAAAAAATACAATATAGCTAAGAGTATTTAGTGGTTCAGCTTATTCTTCATATAAAATCTGCATACCAAATTACAAGTTATGTAAAATGACCACAAAAAGAAGAACTAGAGAGTTGCCTAACCAAGTCCAACTTCAGAACAAAACATACATTTATTGTAATGCCTTGTCCTATTACAAATGGCATATACATTGCAGTTGGAGTGATAAGGAACCTATGTCTCCAAAGAGGATTCTGAATATTGACTTATCTTATTTGCCCAAATGTACAGAATGTTTCAAATTTTAGGCTAAACAGGTTCTTATGTAGAGGGGGCTTAACTGGCAAAATTTAGCCTAACAGGTTCTTAAAATCCAGGTTCTTAGTTGCGGGTTACTGTATAATGATTCAGTAAACCCACGGACTCACAACAAACTTACCAGCTTTTAACTATCAAGATAAAAATCTTATCTTTAACGGACTTTTGTTGTTTTTTACGTTTAACCGCTGTTAAAGCGAAAGTGCACTGTAATGAAAATGAAGCTGTTGATGAGCAGCTGAATGGAACAAAACTTTTGTAGTTTAACAATTTTCAATTTGGACAAGCCATTGACATGCACTAAACTCTGTAAACGTCGTAGATAGGTTTTTAGAGAATTTTCATCTCAATGAATTTTTAAAAGTTTTTGCGGTATCTAGTAAACTACGAAAACTCACAGAAAGATTTTACGTCATCAGTACATATTCTATGCATAACGTGTTTCTAACGACAGCGATTTCAGCGCGAGGTTTGCGCGAAACATGTGGGGCCAGTACTAATTTCCCGCGGGCAAAAAATTCAATCAGTACGGTTGAACTGTTGCTCAGATACTTATGCCAGCAAAACTAAAATGAAGCATAATCCGCTGCGTTGTTCAGAAGCATAAGGTTAGACAGAATTCCGCGAACAGAACGCAGCCGAGACATCCGCCCAGCATAAGTGGATGTGTGACCTGAGTCGAGCTACCCACAGGGGAAAATTTCGCGGCAAATGTTCTCGAAAGGTTTGTTTCAAATGGTTGTAATGTGCTTCTCGCTCCTCTGGCAGCTCTAAGAACAGAATTTTTTTTGCTTTAGAAGTGGGCTATTTGACATTTTTTTTTTATCGCTTTATTTATCGCCATGTTATTTTAAAAGTGGGATAGTGCTCATGGACCTACTAACGCAAGGCTCGACAAACTGGCCGGTGGAGGCAGGACGGGTGCCTGGTCTGCTAGATCAAACAATATAAACCAGTGGATTCAAGTCACCTTTCCTGGAAACACCCAAGTAACAGCAGTGGGAATCCAGGGCAGATCTGACGTGGATCAGTGGGTTACTAGTTACAAGGTGTGGTACAGTGTGGATGGAATAAATTTCCGTTTCGAGGGCAAGGTAAGTTCAAACGTCAGACCAGCTTGAAAAATTGTTTGCTCCTCAAGGTGATGCAAACCCCCAACCTTGCAGAATAGTTCTGAGCTAACTGCGTGGTGATACAGTCATGGTAAAAATCATCTTTTACTTTTTAAGAAGATTGATGTAAAGAAAACGACAATATTTTCTCACTCTCTTGCGGGAAATCTTAATCTGATCTCTATTGTGAGATTTGTCGTTATTGTCTCCACAAATATGCACTTGTCAACACATGGATCTGGTTTAGTTGAAGGCTGCTATCGGCCAGTGTGATTGTGCCTAAATTCCTAATTATGCGGCTGCAGTGTTCATCTTCAGTTATTTTATTGAATAGGTTTACACCGGAAACAGAAACAGAAACAGTGTCGCTGTCCAAAATTTGGTCAGGCCAATCGTGGTTCGGGCGATCCGTATAAACCCGGTTACGTGGTATGGACACATATCACTGAGAATGGAACTGTACGGCTGCCAAAAAGGTAGCGTCATTTGTTTTTATTTAGTTATTTGTTTATATTGTTAAACATTAGTTACTCTTTTTGGGCCTTTGTTTAATTGCTTGTGTTATTTCATCTTTTACACTATGTTCTTAGTCAACGTCCGTCATTAAGAACCGGCACTAAAAGAGCCCTATAAACAGTCTTTGGCAAGGTTATTTAATTTCGCTTCTCAAGACAAGCATCGACTTGTTAGAATGGAGTCGGTTATACCAGTGGGTGTGTGGTGGGAGGCTTATTATTATGCAAATAGGCTTTTCCAAATATCGACTCAAAATGCAACTGACACAAGACAAAAATGTAGACGAACAAGAATATGTTGAGCCTTGACTTGAACCTTGATACCTTGGCTTTGGTAAAACTTGTTAAGGGGGCACTGTCACGTAATTTGGATAATCCCAAAGATGTGTTTGCAACAGTGGATGTTGCAAGGATTTTGCAGTTTTACTGCGAAGCACTTACTACGTGCACTAAAACTATTGCGGTTGTCTATGGCCACCGCTGACGAGGAGGAAATGGATTACATTTAGAAAAAAGCTAGGTTAACTTTTTCAAGTTTTATTACTGTTTCCTGTAAAAATCGCTATAATATAATATCAGTTTCGTTTCTTCCAAGAAATGATTTAAAATCAACCTCGGCCTATTCATGTCAGTCCCAGAAAAAGTATTCCCCGCAATTTGAACAAACTTATAAAAGGAATTACCGTGACTTCCTTTTTTTGTTTGCTCCTCTTACAGTGCTTCGGTGTAACAGCGACTACCATACGTTTTTGTTTTTGTTTTTCAGGATGGAACTAAGGCGATCTGGAGAAGTCAGGAACGTAAACGGGGATTAACATAACAAAGGGATTTAAAAAAACGCAAAACGTAGTCGGGAAAGCCAGTCAGTCATTAATCTCGACTGGCAATTTTTAAATAACTTGATGGTTAAAGTAAGGGCTAATTAATTGTGGGGTATATAATGTAAAGGTAACTGGAAATAAAAGACGAGCATTTAAAATGCACCTTCCTTGGTCATAACCACTTTTTGGTCATCTTCAATGCATTTGAAGTTGTTATTGGCCAAAATACCCTCATTTCTAATTGACGGTTATTAAAAATACACCGGGTATTTGCTGTCTTTCGGTCAACGCTGTGCTGAATGTTTGACAAAGTACCCTTGCTTGACGTGCCACACCTACTGGGGGATCAAGTGACGTGACGAAAGCACGGAATGACTTTGTCGAATTAATTAAGAGAAAACCATAATGTTTTTTCTGGCCTTTTTTATTGTATAAGGGGAAAGAAACTGAAAAAAAAAAATGTGGCCAGTTTTTTCGAGTTGCAATCCTGACCATTTGTTGGTTAACCACAAGAAAACAGTACGGGCCAAAACGTTTAAGAAAACAACAACAGAAAAAGACAAACAAAGAAAAAAAAAACAAGAAGAGAAAAGAAAACAACTACACTTACTGTGGCAAGTAAGGTCGGTAACTGGGCTCATATCCCAACCGAAAGTTGCCTTTTTCACTAAAAGTGACGCGAAAAATAGGTGACACAGAGACCCAGGTGACACCGTGTCTATTCCCGATATGTCTTCTGATGAGCCTATTTCGTCCATTTCAAATTCTTGGGAACTTATCAACAGCGTGTTCCCAGTTACTTGACTCTTCAGCTGCGACTGCACCAGCGATTTGCAGTCGGCATGCACAGACCGGATGCGATTTTTGGAAAACTTCGCAATCAGAGTGCGGCGAAAAGAGCACGTGTAGCCACAACTTTTGTCAATGCAAACGGGAGTGCTTATTGACCCAATGCAAAAATGGCTGCTTTTAAATTATTATTTTGTTCGAATTCAAAATAGCCTCACTAACCTCGTTCGGGATAACAAATTCTTTAGAATTTTGAACTCAAAATCGAGGTGGCACTTGGCAAACTGGCACTTGGTTTTGCTAAGTGGCTATTTGACTTCATCCTCCATCGATCAGTAGCCCCATTCCGTAAAACATAGATTGTTAGAGCTGCGAGAGTGAACGTTGTATAGTTTGTATAAAATCCTGCCTGCTTCCCAACACCATTCTCCGGACCGGTTTCGACTCTACTGTCTTCTTCACAAAGAAAATTTGCCCTGAGCGGGATTTGAACCCACGTTCACCCGTTACTCGTCGGGTGTGATGACCACTACACCATCAGGACAAACATTCTGGCAACACGGCAGTCAAAGATGTGATTTGCGTGAATTTCCCGGGAAATTTTACTTTCAAACCCAACTAAGGATCAATTACTAATACACGACCGAAGTCAACTTAGCGGATGACAGAGGAGCCGTGATCCAATTACGGATACAGGCTTATTTCAGTAAATTAAATTCTCTATATGAAGGAAACCCTAACCCTGTGCACCCCAAATAACCATATTTTAATTGAATAAATGTTTGAAAGAAAATTTGCCCTGAGCGGGATTTGAACCCACGTTTCCCCGTATACTAGTCGGGTGTGATGACCACTACACCATCATGACAACCATGCCGGCAACACGGCAGTCAAAGATGTGATTTACGTAATCGAAGACGTGGTATCCCGGGAAATTTTATTTTCAAGGTGACAAGGCAAGGTGACAAAGTCTTCACAGCCAATAACATCACGGCTTAACTGACAGACAACCAATAACATCACGACTTCGTTGACCAATCACATCAACGACCAGAGTACTTATATCATCTCCTGACGTTACTCCAATCACTTGACTCTGATGATGACTTCCGCTCAGGTTGTCGAAACGTCAGTCAATGTCACCACAAACAGTCCTTCTCAGGACTACACTCACCCGGACGATCGTGCTTCACTTAGTTATGATATGACTCCTGGGTTCAAACCATCTACGATTCCTTCAATTCTGATTGGTTCATTGCGTTGCCTGCATCCATTGTGACTAAGGGGGTGTTAACATGATACCGGGGCGACTTTCGCCTCGGGCCGAGTTCACTCCGGTTCCCTCTTGCAGCTCTGTATTCGTTTACATGATACCGTCGCGAGATTTCGCCGGCACCGGAACGAAATTCTAGCTCCAGTGCGGGAACCGGAGTAAAGTCGCCCCGGTGCGACTCGCGCCAGCATGGCATTTTTCGGTGGAATCATGTAAACGAATACAGAGCTGCGAGAGGGAACCGGAGTGAACTCGCGCCGGGGCAAAAGTCACCCCGGTATGAACCTCACCCGGGTATGAAACTCTCTTCGGTGCGAGTTTTCTCATGTGAACAGCCCCTAACCAAACTAATTGCTTTGGTTTGGTTTTACTATACTCAGTGGCAAGTCGTCTCCAGACACTAACGAGAGCGCAAAGGCTTGAACTGTTCTCGGATTAGTCCTCTTGCAATGAAAATTATCGCAGCACTAGGACAGCTTCTTAAAATTGAAAGCCTATACTGGAGAATACTTAGAGAATACTTATACCGGGAGGCTACGCCCCGAGGTCCGACCCCTTACCCTTTTATATACCATTTTTGACAGAAAAGGTATCCCTTTCGTATACCTTCCATTGACAGATGGTACTCCTTTCGTACACCTTCCTTGGAAAATGGTACCCCTTTCACAAACCTACTAAAGAACACTGCATCCCCTTTCTAGGCCTTCGAATGAAGTCTTCTTGGCATTTTCATGTAGCGTTCAATGAATTAAAAAATACAGTCATAAGGTATGTGTGTTCGAAATATTTTAATGAAAGGCACTTTTAAATACCTAAATGACAGGTTTCCCTACCCTTTCATATACTTCGACTCGTGATATCCCAACCCTTTCATATACTTCGACTCGTGAAATCCGGTCCCTACCCTTTCATATACTTCGACTCGTGATATCCCTACCTTTATCATCTAAAGCGTGGAAAAGGTAGTTCTTTCGGGCGGAGCCTACCCGTATAGGCCATTATAGGGAGTAGTGCCCCGGGAAATGTCCTGGGATTGCGTACTTCTGAATGGAGCTATGATTGACTTACAGTCAGGTCTGCTTCATTGATTAAAGAAATCGGATACCAAAGGACTATAAAACAGTTCCTATCTGATAAATGGCGTTAATAACGATCACTGCAAAAAGTCAAAACGAGAAAACAAACAAACTGGTTACCTGATGTTTACCTTGTAAAAATAAAAGCTTTGAACTATTGGAGTTTCAATGCAAAACTAGGCGGACAGGATGAGTAGATGAACGTTCTCTCACGGGGCTTAGGGCAAAAAGCTCCTGGTATGTTAATCTGTTTAGGTTCTACAGTAACTAGGCTAGGTAATGGATGTAAACTGCTCAAACTCAATTGAGAGTGATGATATGATGAGGTCGTGAATTTTGCCGGAGGTTGATGCTTATCAAAAAGGGGAAAAATATCTCACCGCGAGATTATTACATGTAGAATGAAAGAGTGTTGCAATGTATACTTGAAATCAATATGATGAATTACCATAGGTTCAGCTATATAAATACTAACACCAACACCAACACCAACACCAACACCAACACTAACACTAACACCAACACCAACACCAACACCAACACCAACACTAACACCAACACCAACACTAACACTAACACTAACACCAACACTAACACCAACACCAACACCAACACTAACACCAACACCAACACTAACACCAACACCAACACCAACACCAACACTAACACCAACACCAACACCAACACTAACACCAACACTAACACCAACACCAACACCAACACTAACACTAACACTAACACCAACACCAACACCAACACTAACACTAACACTAACACTAACACCAATACTAACACCAATACTAACACTAACACCAACACCAACACTAACACTAACACCAACACCAACACTAACACCAACACTAACACTAACACTAACACCAACACTAACACTAACACTAACACCAATACTAACACTAACACCAACACTAACACCAACACCAACACCAACACCAACACCAACACTAACACTAACACCAACACTAACACTAACACTAACACCAATACTAACACCAACACTAACACTAACACTAACACCAATACTAACAGCAATACTAACACTAACACCAACACCAACACTAACACTAACACCAACACCAACACCAACACTAACACCAACACTAGCACTAACACTAACACCAATACTAACACCAATACTAACACCAATACTAACACTAACACCAACACCAACACTAACACTAACACCAACACCAACACCAACACTAACACTAACACCAACACTAACACTAACACTAACACCAATACTAACACCAACACTAACACTAACACTAACACTAACACTAACACCAATACTAACACCAACACCAACACCAACACCAACACTAACACTAACACCAACACCAACACCAACACCAACACTAACACCAACACCAACACTAACACTAACACTAACACCAACACTAACACCAACACTAACACTAACACTAACACCAATACTAACACCAATACTAACACTAACACCAACACCAACACTAACACTAACACCAACACCAACACCAACACTAACACCAACACTAACACTAACACTAACACCAACACTAACACCAATACTAACACTAACACCAACACCAACACTAACACTAACACCAACACCAACACCAACACTAACACTAACACCAACACTAACACTAACACTAACACCAATACTAACACCAACACTAACACCAATACTAACACTAACACCAACACCAACACTAACACCAACACCAACACCAACACCAACACCAACACTAACACTAACACTAACACCAACACTAACACTAACACTAACACCAATACTAACACCAACACTAACACTAACACTAACACTAACACCAATACTAACACCAATACTAACACCAATACTAACACTAACACCAACACCAACACTAACACTAACACTAACACCAACACCAACACCAACACCAACACTAACACCAACACTAACACTAACACTAACACCAATACTAACACCAACACTAACACTAACACTAACACTAACACTAACACCAATACTAACACCAATACTAACACTAACACCAACACCAACACTAACACTAACACCAACACCAACACCAACACTAACACCAACACCAACACTAACACCAACACCAATACTAACACCAACACCAACACCAACACCAACACTAACACCAACACTAACACTAACACTAACACCAATACTAACACCAACACCAACACTAACACTAACACCAACACTAACACTAACACCAACACTAACACTAACACCAACACTAACACCAATACTAACACTAACACCAACACCAACACTAACACTAACACCAACACCAACACCAACACTAACACCAACACTAACACTAACACCAACACTAACACTAACACTAACACCAATACTAACACCAACACCAACACCAACACCAACACTAACACCAACACCAACACTAACACCAACACCAACACTAACACTAACACCAATACTAACACCAATACTAACACCAATACTAACACTAACACCAACACCAATACTAACACCAACACCAACACCAACACCAACACCAACACTAACACCAACACTAACACTAACACTAACACTAACACCAATACTAACACCAACACCAACAACAACACTAACACTAACACCAACACTAACACTAACACCAACACTAACACTAACACCAATACTAACACCAATACTAACACTAACACCAACACCAACACTAACACTAACACCAACACCAACACCAACACTAACACCAACACTAACACTAACACCAACACTAACACTAACACTAACACCAATACTAACACCAACACCAACACCAACACCAACACTAACACCAACACTAACACTAACACCAACACCAACACCAACACCAACACCAACACCAACACTAACACCAACACTAACACTAACACCAACACTAACACTAACACTAACACCAATACTAACACCAACACCAACACCAACACCAACACTAACACCAACACTAACACTAACACTAACACCAATACTAACACCAACACCAACACCAACACTAACACTAACACCAACACCAACACCAACACTAACACCAACACTAACACTAACACTAACACCAATACTAACACCAATACTAACACCAACACTAACACTAACACCAACACTAACACTAACACCAATACTAACACCAATACTAACACTAACACCAACACCAACACTAACACTAACACCAACACCAACACCAACACTAACACCAACACTAACACTAACACTAACACCAATACTAACACCAATACTAACACCAATACTAACACTAACACCAACACCAATACTAACACTAACACCAACACCAACACCAACACTAACACCAACACTAACACTAACACTAACACCAATACTAACACCAACACCAACACCAACACTAACACCAACACTAACACTAACACCAACACTAACACTAACACTAACACCAATACTAACACCAACACCAACACCAACACCAACACTAACACCAACACCAACACTAACACCAACACCAACACTAACACTAACACCAATACTAACACCAATACTAACACCAATACTAACACTAACACCAACACCAATACTAACACCAACACCAACACCAACACCAACACCAACACTAACACCAACACTAACACTAACACTAACACTAACACCAATACTAACACCAACACCAACAACAACACTAACACTAACACCAACACTAACACTAACACCAACACTAACACTAACACCAATACTAACACCAATACTAACACTAACACCAACACCAACACTAACACTAACACCAACACCAACACCAACACTAACACCAACACTAACACTAACACCAACACTAACACTAACACTAACACCAATACTAACACCAACACCAACACCAACACCAACACTAACACCAACACTAACACTAACACCAACACCAACACCAACACCAACACCAACACTAACACCAACACTAACACTAACACCAACACTAACACTAACACTAACACCAATACTAACACCAACACCAACACCAACACCAACACTAACACCAACACTAACACTAACACTAACACCAATACTAACACCAACACCAACAGCAACACTAACACTAACATTAACACCAACACCAACACTAACACCAACACTAACACTAACACTAACACCAATACTAACACCAATACTAACACCAACACTAACACTAACACCAACACTAACACTAACACCAATACTAACACCAATACTAACACTAACACCAACACCAACACTAACACTAACACCAACACCAACACCAACACTAACACCAACACTAACACTAACACTAACACCAATACTAACACCAATACTAACACCAATACTAACACTAACACCAACACCAATACTAACACTAACACCAACACCAACACCAACACTAACACCAACACTAACACTAACACTAACACCAATACTAACACCAACACCAACACCAACACTAACACTAACACCAACACTAACACTAACACTAACACCAATACTAACACCAACACCAACACCAACACTAACACTAACACCAATACTAACACCAATACTAACACTAACACCAATACTAACACTAACACCAACACCAACACCAACACCAATACTAACACCAATACTAACACTAACACCAACACCAACACTAACACCAACACCAACACCAACACCAACACTAACACCAACACTAACACTAACACCAATACTAACACCAATACTAACACCAATACTAACACTAACACCAACACCAATACTAACACTAACACCAACACCAACACCAACACTAACACCAACACTAACACTAACACTAACACCAATACTAACACCAACACCAACACCAACACTAACACTAACACCAACACTAACACTAACACTAACACTAACACCAATACTAACACCAATACTAACACTAACACCAATACTAACACTAACACCAACACCAACACCAACACCAACACTAACACTAACACTAACACTAAGACTAAGACTAAGACTAAGACTAAGACTAAGACTAAGACTAAGACTAAGACTAAGACTAAGACTCATACTTATACTCATACTCACTTTATGAAAGTCTCAAATCTTTCTAGCCCAGCACAGATAGTCTACTAATTGGGGAGACTAAATCAAATCAAATCTAAACAAGAGTACCCGGAGGAAAACCTCTCGGAGCAGAGTAGAAAACCAACAAATGACGCCGAGTCCGGGAATCGAACCCGGGACACATTGGTGGAAGGCGAGCGCTCTCATCACTGCACCAACCCTGCTCCCATGGAATTAAACTGGAATCAAACTGACTGATGCTTTACAAAACGTTTTTTTCTTCTTTTGGGATTCTTCTATGGCAGGAACCCATGACTAGGAGCACACAACTCCCATACTAAGCCTATGTCACGGCATTTTTACAGACCGATCTATTTTTAGACTATCTTTTTCCGCGAAAAAAGGCAACGAGGATGGTAACGGGAACGAGGGCAACACGAAACAACGAGCGAAAACAAAGGCCCTGCACGTGCAGATTCTTGTGATGTCATCGGGGCCCCTGTGGGAGTCTGATATTCGCGGGAAATTTAATTTAAATTAAATTGGTGTGTGAAAACGCTGTGACAGGAATATAGTTTAGTTGTACGCTCCTAGTGATGGGCTCCTGTCTAAGGTTAAAATTTAGCTGGCCTTCTACAGGAAAATTTGAAAAATTAAGAGCAGGTCTCTGAGAAAGTGAAGCAAAGCAAAGCCTACCTTGAACAGTTTGGTAGTTTATGCAGCATACTATTATTGCGTCCATTTCTCTTTTCGCTCGTCTCTCTCGACCAAATCAAGTGCGGGCTCGAAAAGTAAGACCAATTTCCCAGTTTCTCCTATTAAACATCGACTCATTAGGGATGTTTCAGTGTATGTAATTTCAGTGTATGTTATTTAGCGTCCTCAAAAGGGTGTCTTTCTGGACCAGTAACCTTGAACACAGTGTGAACGTTTGTCGTGCCAGCTCTACATGACCTACATGTGCCTGTACCAACAACATTTTCAAAACTATCGAATTCTATGATGTCAGTTATAGAAAAATACTTTCTGTATGTGAAATGAAAAATAATAGAATAAAGGTTACGAATGATTAAAGGTCTCTATTCTTAAACAGATTATAAAAATGAACGGATTTATAATGGAAATTGAACTGAGTGGAGCCAGGAGCCCATCACCTGGTGGAGCTCAAATTCGTAGACTACATTTGAAATAACAAGTTTGATTTCAGACCAAAATTGCATGACACAAAGTTCAATTACCATTTTCTTACACCCATTTTGAAATCATACATTTTTTTTGTCAATGTTATGACTTTTTTATTCACATCAGGAAACCGAGGTTATCATTTTGATAGCTAAAAAAAGGATGCGATTTAGAACAAAAAATAATGCGATTCGCGAATAAATTCCACTGTCGAGAGCCAATCAGATTGCATACATTCAAAGTGATTTCAAAATGGGTGTAATAATGTCTT
Organism: Pachyseris speciosa; assembly: GCA_016490735.1. Taxonomy (NCBI): domain Eukaryota; kingdom Metazoa; phylum Cnidaria; class Anthozoa; order Scleractinia; family Pachyseridae; genus Pachyseris; species Pachyseris speciosa. Next base: position 12,788 of record JAEMWC010002188.1, on the reverse strand, counting down.
ACAGGACGTCGTTGCTCGACAACCATCACAGTTGTTTGTGAAAGCCAACTCATTGTTCGCAACGATGGCGGAAAGCCGCTCAGAAAGCAGTTCGGAATAAGTGATTTTCCTAAAGCAAACAACATTTACTGTAAATTTAGAGGAATATGATGGTAAGTACTTACTTTTGGTCGTTGTAATCGCATTGGTTTTGCGTAACTGATCGTTTTGCCCAGGAATGGGTGTGTCGTCGAGTGAAGCGGGTGCAAAACGTTCAACGGAGAATTTTGCGAACGTTATTTAAACTGCTGAAACCACTGCCGAAACCGATGCCGAAACCAAAATTGAAATATCTGTTATATCTGTGATGGAAATTGTTAGTTAGGAATCTTCTTTGTATTAAAGGTGCTTTTCGTGGTGTTTTTGGTTGTGTAGGGTAAAAAATATGGGGACCGCTTCACCAGTGGACATGTGACACGTAAAGCATACTGCATTATTAAAACACGCTGCGTTATTAAAAATAATGCAGCGTGTTTTAGTTTTAATAATTTTGCGTGTTTTAATAATGCTGTGTGCCGATTTAGCACGTGTTAACATTACCCCTGATAATTTCTCTACCACCAAAAAAGACCGCCTCCGTTTTTCTAACACAGTTAGTTTGCATTGTTTTCACTCTGCATTCGGTGATATAATGCAAAAACAATGGGTTTGGATGACGATCAGTAATTGAAGGGCTCAGTGGAAGAAGGGCATAAGTGACGATTTTGGTCATTTTGTTGACGTCCTCCAAATGAGCTGAAGTTTTGCATGTGGCCTTTGATACATTAGAAAAACATTGCCCTATATTCTTTTCGCTTTTTTTACGCTCAGTTTTTGAGAAAACGCGGACCAAAATACGCATTCTACGCGTCACTTAGCACAATTTTTCCTGCTTGGATTACTGAAACTGGACATGAAATGATTGGCAGGGACTTATTGTTTGATAGTGTGATGTAGACTATAAGTTTAGCGGTTAAAACATCGATTCACTGATGCGAAACTTACGCGGTTGAGGTCAGCTCGATCGGTACTGAGTTCCATTTAATCGCATTACGCCCGAGTGTTTGCCTGCTCGCCTGGTAGTAAAAAAGACATCATGAAGTCTTGAATTACCCGCAAGCCACTAGCTTCTCTGAAAGAATCCAAAGAAGTTTTCTCTGTGCTTTCCAAATCATGAAATCCCTCTGTTTTGGAGTACAGATTACGGGGCCAGGCGATAAAAAGTCTGAAAGCAACTCTCGTCTTAAAAGCGGCCCTCCGTTGCTAATCTCGGACCGTCTGTCAAAGGTTACCGTGCTAAAAGTTCGGAAGACGAGAGGTGTTTTTGGACTTTAGGCTGAAAATCTCCGATGTTTGATGAGAGTTGTCCGCGCTTGGAGGCCATAGTTTTCCCCCACAATTCATTGCGGCCACAGAGGGCGCTGTCACAGTGAAAAGTTCCCGCGGGTGACGTAACGGGATTAAATCCGCTCAGACTACGCGTACTATAGATTATTTTCACTTCGGAAACATTACGGAGAAATCATTGAAGACAGGGAAACCGGCAAGATGAAAAGTCCGTCCGTTTACGACGAGTATCCTGAATTTAATGCAAGGAAAAGTTGACGCGTGTGGCAAATACCAAAAGCGAAAATGCATTCGTTATCGTGTGGTGTTTTGTAAACCGGTTAAAACATGCTGGCGAATATCAACACATAAATCACTTTGCCGCGATGACCTCGGTTGTTTCGCTTCCGTGGAGGCTTGTAAACATCACCAAAGAGCATTTTCATGCGAGCTAAACGTCAGCAAGAAGTATTTTCACGCGAGATAAACAGCAAAATGTATTTCAAGTTGTGTGACGCATGACAGGACACTGAACGATTCAATTTCAGAACATGCAAATAACGCCGTTAAATCTAACTTAATTAACGTTAGCGCTAACCCCTTGAATGCTGTTTTCAAGTCAGACAAACTCTTTGCGCGCTGACTTAAGGTTAACCAAGGCTTCTGTGTGCTGTTTTAAGTCAACCAAGAATGTTGTGGACTGTTTCTGAGCCAAGCAAGCTTGTTGAGCGCTACGATTAAGCAAAACACGGGTAGTAACACCTGTAGTAAGTCCTGCATTCAAGAAAACAAGTAGACCCGGCATATTTCCAAGTCAGCTGGGCACATTGTGTGCTGTTTATGAGTCAAAAAGTCATATAGCACATTATGTCTTATTGAGCAGAGACGTTCCGTGTTGTCTTAAGCCAATTACGAGCATTTGGCGCTTAGTTTTCGTAAGAAGGGCTTGGTGGAAGACTGTGCTAAGTGACGCGTAGAATGCGTATTTTGGTCCGCGTTTTCTCAAAAACTGAGCGTAAAAAAAGCGAAAAGAATATAGGGCAATGTTTTACTAATGTATCAAAGGCCACATGCAAAACTTCAGCTCATTTGGAGGACGTCAGCAAAATGACCAAAATCGTCACTTATGCCCTTCTTCCACTGAGCCCTTCAATTATAACATATTTACTATTCAACACCCAGTGCCATTGTTCTCTCTCTGCACTAAATCACTGATTGCAGTCTTTAAAGATGCTACAACAACTGTGTCAGGAAAACGGGGGTGGTCCTTTTTGTCAGCAGGGAAATTCTCAGGGGAAATATATACTAAACGCGCTAAAATAAACATGCTGCAATACTAAAAACAGGCTGCAATATTAAAAATATTGCAGTGTGCAGGCTGCAATATTAAAATATTGCAATATTAAAAATATTGCAGCCTGTTTGTTTTATGACGCTTAGTATATATGGCTCTTTTAAAACGGCCTTGTTTTACGCCAAAAAAACGCCAATCTTTAAATACTTTAAGGACCCGGCGCCATTTCCTCTGACTGTTTTCAGCGGCCCAACTTCTTCCAAATTCTTCCAACTCGGTTGTCCTAATAGGCTTCCCACAAAGCGCTCATCTGAAGCAAAATTAAACACCACACATTAATCACTAATAAAAATGCCATGACGCGATTCAATTAAATCATGTATTAAAAGCAGGAAAATTAAACGGTCTAATAAAACTTACCCTCGTTCTCCAAACCACCAGCTTTAGGTGAATTCTCGCAAGTATTTCGAGTTCGGTTTTGTTGTGTCCTAAAACTGATCGCCTCTTCGTCCTCGTCTGATGTGAAGCCATGGAAGCCATGGTCGTACACTTCTTTCATGTCTGGTCACAACTGAAGGAAAAAGTTACTCTGCACGTGCAAATATCACGATATATCTCATTGTCTATTGTTTCCGCATGGAAAACAAAGAAGAACAAATAGATCTATTCAAATTATCATTAATAGCAATTCTTCAGCAAACCCGCTAGTTGGAAAATATCACATGCTCAAAAACAAACAACACAAAATACAAATCAACCATTAAAACTTACGGGTTGTAGATGTTTATGTGCCAACACCATCCAACATGTTGCAACATATCGCAACACGGTGGCCAAACGTGTGCAACATGTTGTGTTCTAGCGCTTTGAAATAGCGCATGCCCTTGTGCAACAATGTTGCGTGAATGTGGCCAAACGAGTACAACATCATGCAACATCCAAAATGTTGCACGAAAAATTTGACCGTTTTCAAATTTGAGCCAACACCATCCAACATGTTGCAACATATCGCAACACGGTGGCCAAACGTGTGCAACATGTTGTGCCCAACAATGTTGCAAGATGTTGCGTTGAAATGTTGCGAGCGTTTGGCCGGGGCTTAAGGAATCTACAGTAAAAAAAACTATGATAAGTGCGAAACGGACGGCATTTCTCAGACTGCAAGTTGTTTTGCAGTAGTTCACTGGAGACCTGCTCGTTGCAAAATGTTGAAAACAACAACACATACATGAAACGCAATCAGATGCATGTTTAAACGCTACTGCTTTTATTGAGATGCAAGGCGTCTCAGTCACCAATTCCCAGTTGAGCTAATCAACAAGTGCTAATTATATTCTTTCGTGCGTTCAGGAACAAAGCGGAAGGGGCGCCTGCAATCAGTGATTTTGGTGCAGAGAGAGAACAATGGTACTGGGTATTGAATAGTAAATATGTTAGATTGTTACTTCGGCCGACAGCAATATGTGATATATTGCTGCCGGCCTCAGTAACTATCTAATACATATCGCTTCCTGTGCAATCCCCGTCCCCCCATGAAATTTGTAAACGAACAGCTTTCCATTCATTTGCCGTCAGTTTATTTTCTTGGGACTACTACGATATGCAAATCAGCTTCAGTGCTCATGGCATTTTTAATTTGGCATTGAAAATATACTTCCGGTCAGGAAAATATATCTCTGCCCTCTGCCAAAAGCAAAAATTGAAAGGTTCAAGCTCCTCGCCTTGCAGTGTAACTTCGCCGAATTCTTCCTTTCCCAATTAGTCATGCATTGTGGAGGTATATGCTCTTAAACCATTTATATTATATCTGGCAAGTTATTAAGAAAACAGCAAAGTACGAAGAAACATAGAAATTTGTACCATTTGTACTATTCTCAATTTCTTAGACTTCGACGTCTATGTAGTGATGACTCTGATTTTTCCAACAAATCAGAGGAAATGTGCCATTATTTCGAGAAACGTGGCTATCCTGATTCTGTAGTTCAATCGGGCCATCACCGCGCTCAGCAGATTGATCAACAGTCAGCACTACAGACGTCACAAAAGGAAAAGAATGACAGAATTCCATTCACCCTCACATTTCACCCGCATAATAACCCAGTTAAAGCCATCATTCTTAACAACTTTAAGATACTGCAAAATGATCCAGAAACTGCTAGAATCTTTTCGGAACCACCGCTGATTTCATTCAAACGCGACAAAAATGTAGGTAACTTTCTAGTTAAAAGCGCATTCAAAACAACTGAACAACCTGGCACTTTTAAATGCGCGCGCTCGCGATGCAAAACTTGTCCTTTCATTCAAAACACTGACAAAATTTCGGGCCCTAAGCGATCTGTTAAGATCACTGATCGTTTCACGTGTACCTCCGCAAATGTTATCTATTGCATAACCTGCACATTATGCAAAAAGTTATACATTGGCGAAACAGGAAGACGACTAGGTGACCGATTCCGAGAACATCTTCGTGATGTTGAGAAAGATGACAAAGACGCATCCAAACCTGTCGCTCGGCATTTTAATCTCCCTAACCATTCCAAACAACACATGTTAATCTCCGGCCTTTCCCTACATCAAGGTACCACGGAAAGCCGTAAAAATCTCGAGCAAAAACTGATCTTTCAAATTGGCACTCTTAATCCCCACGGTATCAACGAGCGCTTTTCATTCAATTCATTTATTCCTGTTTTTCACGTTACCATGTTACCACCAATAGCGTAGCTCCATTTTCTGTATATAAACCATACACAACCCACAATTCCTCGATTCGCTCCGACGAAGGGCTAACGCTCGAAACGTCAGCTAATCGAATCCCTGTACGGTGGTCAATTTACATTATCAACTCCGTTGATAAACCAAATTTTCGTGTCTCACTTCCCCACCGACGCAGCACCACAGTTTCTTTAGAAACTAATCCCCTTTATTCAATGAAATATCCGGTCAGCAGTCATCCTCGGAGACCCAGGGGCAGAGAGTCGGGTTGGGACGAAGATTCAGGACGAGCGAAAGTTTACAAGACGGACAGGAGAGCCCCTGGGAACATTTCTTTATCGGACTAGTTCCAGAAGCCATTGAAATACAGTTTCCTGATTGGGCAAAAATTTTCTGGCAAGGAATTTTTTCTGCCCAATCGGCGATCAGCTTATATATCGCACTCCTTTCGTGACTTCTTATACCGAGGGTCAAACGTCCAATTTGCTGTCAGCCATATTTTCGATCGCTGTATCGACACTTCGAGGAAAGTTATGGTGGAAAGGGGCCCACAAAACACAGATATCGACAAATTCAACTTCTACTCAAGCAAAAAATCACTTGTAAGGAACTAGAAAAATCAAGATGAAGACCGATCGCAGGTATCGTAAACTTCACGCGAAGAATTGTTGACAACTCGGCCACAATTGATTCGATTGTTGTTGTTTGGTATAAGCTTTTGTTTTTCTCTGGTGTACTCACAGGTAGTGGGCCGCTACTGAAACTTTTCGGGGGATGGAATTTATGTTGCACACGGGCCAGGCAAGTTTACCGATCGGGCGAGTGAAACTCAGCCGTTGAATTTTGTTTTGCTCACGAAATCGAACCATCCACTGCTTACAATCGACTCGAAGTCCAGCTCAATTTCGAGAGAGACCTTGAAATGGCCTGAGAACATCCAGTTTAAAATAATTTACCCGTAGTCGTGGTTGTGTCTCCATCCACTTATATTATGACAATCATGAAAGACCAGGTTAAGTGGAAAAGAGTAGGGGACGTAGTTCCCGGTGTGGTGGTCTATTTCTCATCTGATGGTTAAATGCTCGGAGATATTAGCTGCACAAGCTACTCAAAAATCCGAGGGTAAATAAAGTAATGTATGTATGTAAGGTCATTGGGCTTGAAGGCTGCTTTTGTGTGGAAAAGTATGGAGGCCGAAATCACAAACCAATTTATCAAATTAAAATCAGTTCCCCAATACTCTGACATTCTCTTGCATACAGATGCCATTTTGACGTTGATGTGAGTTCAGATTATGCTTTTGAAACAGGTGATTACCTTGGCTATAGAGTAAGACTCGAATAGGAACTACTCCAGTGTTTTGGAGGGAAAGGAATGGAAAATGGCATGCATTATGTTAAGATGAAAACAGATTTTACAAAAATCATCACTCTCATGAGCATAATAGACACTTAATGTTTTCCTTACTATTGGTAGAGTTAGCATAATTTTTGAGACCTTAGCAGATTTGAGGTAGATGTTTTGCGTGGTAATTGGGGTACAGTATTGACCTGATACCTTTTTGTAACATTACAGGGCTTTCATAGCTCCAAGAATTAGGCAGTGTGATATGGTATTTCTGAACATCTTGTACAGTGCACTTACTATGATTAGCCTATAACAGGTGTTTCAGTGAATGATGATGGTAAATTGACTTGTGTTTCAGGAAATTGTTTGTGTTTTGAGAAACTGTTTCATGTTTTGGGAAATTGATTTGTTTTGGTAAATTGATTTGTGATTGACCCTTTTACGCCGCTATAGAAAAGCAAAGTGAAAGACCAACAGATAACAGATGGACAATTAAATTTTAAGAATAATTTTAATTGTTTTTGTACCCCCCTCTGAAACTGAGGGTGTAATTTCATCTTGGGTATACTTGTTGGAAATTTCATTAAGTACAAGGTAAGCTTCTCCTGAAGTGCTGGCAGCTGGCTAAAAAGTGGCTTCTTTAAATTTGAGCCACCTGCTTTTCAATGAAAAGTTTCCAACGCTTTTTGAAGGCTGTTTAAATTCTCATAAAAAAAAGCCACCTTCTGTTATATTCCAGTCAGCTACTCTAAAACCTTATTACAACTTGAGACCATAAGGCTTGTGACACATAATCACTACAATATCCAAACAGATGACATTGGAAACTTGAATTTAAAGTTACATCTCACTATCAAGAAAACTTCTGAACAAACAAAAAATAAATGAAATAACAATCCCTTGTAGTTTATTTTATTGTTACTTTTTTTGTTTCCACTTTATCTAAAAGGGGATATCTTACTGAGAAGCTACTAAATTTTCGTGTTTGAGTGACCATGTTAACATATTTTGTAATTGTATTCAGGTGATGGGTATGGTTTGTGTGTTGTTCTTTAATTTGAAACCTACCTTAAAATAATTTAACTATACTTAGCCATACCATCGTATCAGACTAACTGTTTGACTCAGTGAACTGTATAGTTGAGAATGATTTGTCAATAGGTGGTTATCAAGGGTCTTTCGGCACAAAGACATTTACGTCCACTATGTGAGGAACTGAAAACATGGTTCCTTAATTAACTGAAAGCATTCTCTCGTGTTTTAAAAATTGTCAAGGAAAAGGGTGGTAACAGGTAGAACCCATTCCATGTGCATATTTTTATGCACATTTTGGAAGAAAAGCATATTGGCCAACAGATACCAGTCAAAAATATGAAAACCAAAACATTGCAATAGATCATAGTGGAACTGTACACTTTCTCTAAGGCCTTTTCGTGGTCTCTCGAAATTGAGCTGAGACGGTCGATTGCAAGGTTCGATTTCGTGAGCAAAATATTAAACCGCCGAGCTACGTGCTTCTCGCGTGATCGGCAAACTTTTCTGGCCCGTGCAACAGAAATTTCATCGCCCATAAACCAGAGAAAAAAGCTCAAACCAAACAGCAATGATCCTAACCAGGGAAAGAGACCGAGTTACATGCTGTTCTTCGCGTGAAGTTTACGATGCCTGCGGTCGGTCTTCATCTTGATTTTTCTAGTTCCTTACAAGTGATTGTTACTTGAGTTCAATTTTAATTTGTGGATTTCTGGGTTTTTGTGGGTCCCTTGCCACCAAAATGTTCCTCGTAGGATAGATCTGTCGAACGAGACTAGTGGAGCCACTTAAAATATGGTCGACAGCAGATTGACCGCTTACTTGTTGGTGTAAGGAGTCACGAAAGGAGTGTGATACATAAGCTGATTGCCGATTGGGCAGAAAAAAATTCCTTGCCAGAAAATTTCCGCCCAATCACGAAGCTGGATTTCAATAGCTTCTGGAACGAGTCCGATAAAGAAATGTTCCCAGGGGCTCTCCCGACTGTCTTGTAAACTTTCGCTCGTCCCGAATCTTTGTCCCGTCCCGACTCTCTGCCCCTGGGTCTCCGAGGATGGTCAGCAGTCTGCGCCTTGTCATTTCCGGTCCCTTATCACACATGTTGATTCGAGAACAACTTTTTCACTTCTAAACGAACGCAACTTATGTTTACTATCGGCCGCTTTTAGCCAAATACTCTATTCCTTATCTACAGGCCTACGTTTACTAAGCATGGCAAAGCATTTGTGTAACTCCTTCGATCGACTTTCTTACGGCAGAAACCACAACATCATGACAGTGTTTCAACCTTGTCAACTGTACTCTACAAGAAGCTGAAGAGGCTAGATGCTTGTAAATACGCGAGCGTCTCAGGGTGGCTCAAAACATCCCTAAGTCTAGTTTAGATGGAAGTGGCTATAAGTTTTGACCTGACTATCAGAATTTGTGCTCGAATTGGTGAAGAAAATGGAGCGAGCAAACACGAAGCCGTCTCTGCCGCTAAAAGTTGCCAAAACTTACAAGATAGGCTCTCTGTAAACTTCGTTTCAATCAATCGTAATGATCTAAAACATCGCACATCACGTTTATTCACAGACAAGATGATAGAAAACATGTGTTTAGAGCTTAAACGTTTACTCTAATCCATTTTAGAGCAAATATGCAGGCAAGACCGCAAGATTTTAATTAAACTACAAAGAGTTAATTATTCTACAGTCTAACACAGTGAAAAATCGCAAGCTAGTTGCCGAACTCGGTCACACCAAAATTGGTCAGGATTTGACTGAGAAATTTTCAGTGTTGAGGACGACGAAGAAATGTACCAAAATGTAAAACTAAACCCTTAATCCAACTCCCCTTGCTACGGTGAGGGTAAAAGAAGGAATAAGTTTGCGGAATGACATGTGGCATGACTTGCGGAGTGGCATAATTACGCGGAATGTAATAATTTTAATTCTTCGTGGAGAGCAGTGCTCAACACTGAAATATTAATCTTCGGTCAAATTCTGACCAATTTGTTTTCAACATTTTGTTGTGACCGAGTTCGCCAACTAGCTTGCGATTATAGGCTGTCAGATACGATCAATATAATCGCGAGTTCAACATTTGTTGTTCAACGTTTGTTGAGCAACAAATGTTGAACATTGTTGCGCCAACTTGTTGAACGGAATAGAGCCAAGCTCTATTTTCGTTCAACAACGCTTAACAACTTTCAACATGTTGAACGGCATATTTCAACGTTCACATCACATGATACACTGTTGAACAGCAGCTGCAACATTTGTTGCTCAACAAATGTTGAACCGTGTATCATTCGCTTAACTGTAGAATTATTAACCACAGAAAGGGCACACTTTCAGTTGAATTAATTTCTTTGAATGCATATATTACACTCGGTATAATTATGCCGTACAGCAAGTTTCCCTCAAACTCATTCCGCATTCAAACTCATTCATTCCTCATCGCCCGTGCTAGACTAAAAAATTAGGCCCGTTTCAAACGTCGTATGCTACTGCCGTGCTTAGCTGGCTCGACTGTCGCACGACTCCAGCACGACTTGGTTTCAGACGTCGAATCTATAAATTCCGTCGAATGAAAATATGTTTACCAATCTCGTACCCTACACGGTAGTAGCACGACTTGGTTTCAACGACGTGCTTAAGTCGAATTTAATTCGATTAATTGAGTTCGACATGGCAGTAGCACGACGTTTGAAACGTCGTCTATACGTTTTTCTGCCGATAAAGTGGAAAATCGATGCTTTATTTGCCCCAGAGTCCAATGTCATTAAATTAATCTGGCTCATAAATACGGTATAATGAAGTGGAAAATCGATGCTTTATTTGCCCCAAAGGCCAATGTCATTAAATTCATCTGGCACATAAATAACTGATGTGGAGGCGGAACTCCCAGCAAGTCGCGTTCGGCTTACCAGATCATGCCCTATTACAACAATGATAACGTACTTGACAGAATTTTAACATGGTCAGCACTATAGTGTTTGTTAGGAAGTGACGGATAGTCGTGACATTCTTGATTCATAACTGCTATTTAGATATGAATACAATATTTTTTTCTTTACAGAGAAGGGTATTCTTTCGAATATATGTATTGATTTTTTATTTACGCTTTGAACATTTATTGAAGGGCTGTTCCAAGTTCACTACCACTGGAAGACTTAACCAGAATTTGTTATTATGTTCCTATGTAATCTACAGTGAAATCTACATCGGGTGACCTTGTTAAACTTCCGTGTTTTACTCATGCTAATCACTGAGTGTTTAGGCTACTCCAGATAACCACATTAATTGCCGCTTTTTCTTTCAAAGCTCAAAAATTTATGGAAAAAAGAAGAAAAAAAGTACCAGCCTCAAATATGTAGTCGGCATTGCCGGTCTATCAGGAGAAATTTAGTGGCAGTGATTTAAATCACATTACACATTTAGAACTGATATTTATTCAGATAGTATGCACGACTTGACCGTTCAAAACGAAAATAATATAAACAATCATCAGACTTGTTTTAAACATGTTATAATAATGCTAAATGACACATATCAGTGACGGCAGAGCCTGCCTATGCATCCGGTTGACTTTCGATTCCTATCAGTTGATCACGTCTCAAGTAGCTTCATCTGATTCCGCTTGAAGTTACTCAGTTCAATCCCATTTCCATTTGACGTAAAAAAGTTCTTCAAATCATCAAGAATCAATATTACAGGTGGGTACGTCTCGACGTCCTGAAAACGACTGACCGAACTGATTCAGACCCAAGAGCACCTATACACGTAGCGTTATCTAATTTGCCAATGCTCTAGTTTTAGAAGAGGATCATCTTAACTTTTACGTGCCTAGGAACTCATCCAAACCGATGAGCCTGGCGTTAACTTCAGTCAGGTTAACAATAAAAAATACACTGTTGATCAAGCTAATTGACAGGAACACTCTAACCTCTGAGACTACTATGGCGGGTTAGGCCATTGACGGCCAAAAACAAGTTCTAACGGTGCTCTCTATGTTCATATTTTCCCCTCATCCCTCACACCTCGATTCAACCCCAATATATTCAAACACATTTACGTAAGTAAAGTTAAAGCTCGAGTCAGGGCATTAACTCTTTGTAACGTAGTCACGAAAATCTGCAAGATGTATTCTAATTTATTTATGTCGGAAACACCCCGATCGACTTTCGTAATATTTGCATTTGGAGGGCTTGTTTATATTGTTAAATTAGACTCCTGAAAAGCAAAGTTTTCAAATAATAGTTGGAATTTGCAAATAAGGAAAATTTGAAGGAGAGTGTATCGACGAAACGATACGGGTTCAGTCAGCAGATATACCATACTTTCATTTTTTTTTTACCTTTTGGAAAAGCAAATACCTTTTATTATTAAATTAAGACTACCGATGCTAAATTTGCTAGTGTTCTTGGCTAGCCGGCATAGGCCATCAGCTCGGATCTTCGTATTACGATAATTTATGGTCCATAAACGCGTCAGCGATAAAACAAGTTGAAAATGTTTAGCTCGAGGAACTAATGGGCATGAAAAAAGCTGTCTCACAGTGGAATTTACAAATAGAAATTCCAACACTGGAACTGTAGTATCCATACCTACGCACGCACGCAGTGCGGACTACATTGTATCACGTGCCAAATAAATCAGTTCTTCAATATGGCGTGCGTGTCTTGTTGAGTTTGTACATTGGCGACGAGGATTCGCGGATTATTGAGAAGAAAACCGAAAACTTGAAAGAGAAAATCGGCCAAATCCAAGAGACCGAACCCAAGTACTAAGAGACCGAAAATTTAAAAGAAGACAATAAGAAGAAAGCAAAAACAGAAGAAACCTCGGCGACCACGCGCCGATCAGAAATATGCCACCGCCGGACGAGGCAAACCAAGGTGGAGGTGAAGGAAACGCGAACAATCCGACACAAATAAGAGTATTCAATGTGGGAAAATCACTTAAAATTGAACCATTCAAGATCCCAGAGAACCCATTGGAGATTGGGAGAGCGTGGCAAGAATGGCTGGAGATTTCGAAGATGAAACGTCGTACTTTGAAATCGTTGAGATAAC